>JAJJMA010084682.1:0-11268 GCA_023529015.1 Papaver nudicaule
TCACGAACTTGCTTGAGCCCAAAGTTAACATTGCTTGAATCTTAAGCAATCCAGCTTGGCCATTCACTATACATAGATGACTTATGTAGCACAAAAAGATCATCCCTTGGAAAACCATTGTGTGTGCTGCATAAGGTTGTTTTCTACAATTCTGTTCTTCACGAACAAGAGTGATATTAAAGACTTTGTTTGGGATCACAAAACACAAGTTTTCTATCTTATTGATAGTTGGAAAACTTGTATCTAGGGTTATCATAATTCCTTGTTTGTTCTAAGTTCTTATCTTCTGCTATAAGAACATTCAAGGATTATCGGTTAGAAAACCTAGATTTGATTAATTACAATCTTAGATCGTATGTCAGCTTAGGTTGGTTGAAATCTAGTTTTGAAAAATTTAATCAACGATAGAAAAACTTCGTTGGCGGGTACTCTGTGTTATAAGACCTAGAAGTTTTTTACAAGTTTTAATCTGGACCTCGTATTAAGATCAAAATTGTGGTAGATATAATTAGGTTTTGTTCGTGAAAACCCTAATTATCTAATTAGGTTTCTGAACGAATAATTCCTAACAATAGGAGTTTGCTTTAATAACTTCTTTAATTTCTTTGAAGCAAATTCAATATTACCATTAACCTTGTTTAAAGGAGATCACCTTTCATATTCTTTATTGAGTACAACGAGGCGTCCTGTTAGTGGCATGGTAGCGCTAGTCTTCACGACGGACTGTAGAGCAACTCCTAGGCCTGTAAAGGATGTCAGCTAGGGGAATCGAGTTCGTAGACTTCTGCTGGAGTCAAGAGACGTAGGAACACAATGGTATCTGAGTTGCTTGGACGGTTAATCCAGTCTCGATACATTCCAGTCCGAAGTCTGATAGTAGGCTAGTGTTTATATTCGCTTAATATTGTGTGTGTTCAAAACTGGACTAGGTCCCGGGTTTTTTTGCCATTGTAGTTTCCTCGTTAACAAAAATTATGGTGTTTTGCTTTACTTTACCATCCGCATTATATTATTTTTGATCGATATAATTAAAGTATTGCATTGTTATACATTGATTGAACCTTTGAGTGAATCAATCTATGTGAGATTAACGTGAACTTGTTCTTGTTCAGATTCGGTTCTTGAATAAAGAACTCAACTCAGGTTACTTGAATATTGATTTGTGAAATCGTTCAAGTAAAACAATCAACATATGTTCACGAAATTAAAATTAGGTGGTGTACCTCGGTATCCCCTCCTTTTCACACATGGCAATACAAATTATACCAAGCAGTTTGCATTTTGAAAATCAGGTTCGCGAACTGCTAGTAAGTTTCGGAGTTCAAGAGTTTATGAGTTGTCAGCAGTTCGGGAACTAGAGAATCAAATGTGAACCGAGAATACTTTCAGAGTTCAGGAACATCTAAATTTGGAGCAATTTACGAACTGAAACAACAAATCGAGTTTAGATACTTTCCTGACATGACCAGTTCGTGAACTGAGTATTCAATAGGCCTTAGGTACTTTGTACACAACTATGATTTGCGAACAAACCATTGGTGTTTTAATTCCAGATGACCTTTCTCCCTTTAATCCTAACATTAATACACTTAAGAATGTACTTGTGTACTCGGAATCAAGACAAACGCTTCGAAAAACTAATCTTGCCAATTGGATCCTTCTTATAATGGTAATTACTAAAGTCTTTGACTATACGTTTTCGAATGATAAATAAGTAGAGAAAAATAATCCAAATGATAAATCACACTTCTACTAGCCTTTGATGATGAAGTCATGATGGTGTCTTCGAGTGATGTTCAATCCTCAGTCTTCAAGGGTACTCGAATCAACTACTTATTTTAATCTAGTTTCCGAAAAAGTCCTTAGTAGACTAAATCAAGTATAGTGTTTCGGCATCTAAACTTGACAACTGCCTTGACATACCAACTGTGGGTGCCATATTTCATATGTACCTTAAAGACCAGCGCAACACCCTAGAGCGCACCACTAGAAGATATAAGCCACAGTAGGACCAGCGGACCCCTTCCGCGGAACATCCATGTAAGCGTAGGACGAATGGTCCTACGCACCCCGCAGCTTCGCGGGAAAGTCCAAGTATAATCGCCATAGTTGTAAGGATATGTAACCAGCTCAGTATCACATGATCACTGGGGGTCTGTCTCCAGTTATCCCTATAAATGTAAGATTTCTTCATTTGAGGAAGAGGGACACACATAGTAGATGAAACCATTCTGATACCATAGCTTCTCTCTGTCTCTCTCTCTATCTCCTTTAGAGTCTGTAGGCTAGTCCGTTGTACCATTGGAGCTATTCCTGCCTTTTGCGGGACCTCCATTGGGGGCTAGTCTCTGTCTAGTGCATATGAGTAGGCAAGTGCTCTAGGTAGTTGAGCCTAGTAAATTTCTAGCAGCTGCATTTTGGCGCCGACCAAGGGGAATCGACTTACCTTATGCAATTGGGAATTATTCGTGTTTTCTTGGCCGTCTTTCGTTTTTCGTCTAGATCTTATAGTTTATCTTCTAGTTCTTTACTTTCAGTTCTTTAGTTTCAGTCATTTACTTTCAGTCATTTACCTTTCAGTCATTTACTTCCAGCATCTTTACTGCTTTCTTTCAAGATCTTGTGAAATCGATGTACTGAGTTCTCTCCTCAGATATACACATCCCTTTCTGCATACCCATACAAGAACTTGTCCACAATTACATATTTATGCATTTACTGCTTTCATATAAACTGCTTTCACTATACAAGTGTTTGGAAGGAATAAATTCTCACACAAAACACGATTGATGATGATGATGATGAATTGATGATGTTTTACCCTCCACTTGATGAATAAGATGGGGAGGAACCTGCAAAAGAAACAAAAAGGGCTCTGACGCCCAAGTAAGTAAGGGATTTAGGTGCAGGAGTTTCTAGGGTTGGATGATCATACCTTTTGGGGATTAGATCCCCTGTATTTATATAGAGAAAAAAATTGGTCGGGAAGACATCCAGAAACTTCTAGAACTTTCTTTGGGCCAACTAGCGGGCTTTGGGCAATTTATATAGGGTACACACATCACCCCCTCTTAACTTCCAACTTGTTGTGGGGTTAAGAAGTTCGGATTCCCTTTTGCACTAACGGCTCGCCCTCAAGCATAGTTATGGTTGTCGTAGCAAACCGTAATTCACCCCCATTTTTTGTGAAGATATTGCAAAGACGTCCCCAACTGTACTTACAATAAATTTGCTCGCGTGCTAGGCGAGACTTATTGCCAAGTAGTGGACTTTTGATGCTCGTGAGCTAGACGAGTCTTGAATGTATGTGCTTGCTGCCTGGCAAGACTTTCGTTGTGTACCTTGTATCTTGAAGGCTTTTTTAGTGTGCTTGCATCTTGGCAAGGCTTTTTGCTCGTAATGTAACAAGGCTGAAGCGCTGGCCGCTTGGGATGTCTGGCTTTGCTTGTGTTGAGTACGAGACTTTGGACCAACCACGATTGCTGGGCTCGCGGTTGAGACGAGACTTTGTTCTTGCACTGATACAAGTCTTTATACTCACGTGCAAGGCGAGATTTTATGCTTGCAATAAGAACAAGGCTTAAGTTCTCACGTGCAAGGTGAGGCTTTGGTTGCTTGCGATGTGATGCAAGGCTAAACATTGAAAGGTGTGAGCAATCGTCTCTTCCAAACTGTGGGGAATCGAAACACGATTCTAAGGAGCCAAAAATCACTAAATTCGGATGAGTAACGAAGGAGATATCGACGAAACAAAATTGTGTAGGTGCGAGCGTGACGGATGACGTAGTGCGGACGGGTCACGATTCAATGACGTGGAACTGCTGACTGGACCAGGATTGTTGACTTGGAAGTGCTGACTGACATAACTGATGATGTGGCAGCACTGGCTAGATTTGTTCTGTTGACGTGTCAGGTATGACTGGACAAAATTGTTGACGAGTCAACGATGATAGTGCAGAAATTGGTGACGTGGCAATACACTGGGTCACTGTTAATGACGTGTCTCTGCTGACATGACAGTTTTCTAATGACTTATCTCTGCTGACTGAGCGCCTTGTGCTGACGCATTACAGCTGACGGTGATTCTCATGATGACTCATACGCTGATAGGGTAGTCCCCGAGGAGCACTGAATCGCTGTTTGGTGGAAGGATGGACCAAACGAGCGGACCAGGTCTGGTGCTGGACGCGAGGATAGACCATATTGAACGAATAGGATTGGCTGGATCTGGGTTAGACAAGAGGTTGGACGCGAGCAGCTCATACATCAGATGTGTTAAGGAAGCTTTTAACCACGCTTTTTGTAACATTTTCTTCTGTTACTCTTTATGGGTTTCGCGACACTTCTTGCTACAGTTTTTGGCGACGCTTTTGCTATTGTTTTCGCGACGTTTTTTCGAAAACCCTTTTTTTTTTGTGGATTCATGCACGAATTTCAAGATTTTTTCCACGACTTTCTCAATGGAAAAACACGATTCTTTTACACAAATCCCTTTAGTCGTGCCAATGTTTGGAAGGAATAAATTCTCACACAAAACACGATTGATGATGATGATGAATTGATGATGTTTTACCCTCCACTTGATGAATAAGATGGGGAGGAACCAGCAAAACAAACAAAAAGGGCTCTATACGCCCAAGTAAGTAAGGAATTTAGGTGCAGGAGTTTTTAGGGTTGGATGGTCATACCTTTTGGGGATTAGATCCCCTGTATTTATATAGAGAAAAGACTTGGCCAGGAAGACATCTAGAAACTTCTAGAACTTTGTTTGGGCCAACTAGCGGGCTTTGGGCAATTCATATAGGGTACATACAACAAGATTTGACCACATTTTCTTATTTTTCCGACCAACCCAGCCTGATCACGGTGAGCAAAGTTGTGCTGAGTTCTCTTCTCAGATATACACACTCATTAAAAACTCAACCATAGATCACAGAAAAGTTTGCCTAGAGAAAAAGGAAAGAAAATATTTTTTCAAAACTATCACGTCATTTTCAGTAAATAGCGGCCATTTTCTTTTAAGCGCGGTAGTCATCCGCGGATGAGAAAGGGTACGCAGATCTGCTAATTCATAACATCCTCTTGCGGACCAAGTTTGGTTATGTATTGGAATATTCTGAGAATCACCCACCCGAAAAACCCTCACCAAGAAAATAAAAAATTAGGAAATCCAAACTGCGCGTTCGAAGCTACGCTGAAAACCGCAGGGAGAATTTCATAGAAGCCAGTGAGAGTTGTTCCATGAAGTAGGAACCATTTCGGTTTGCTTAAGCTTCATGAAAATACAACAACTCACACCATAACACCATCCCTCATCGAATCGAAACCCAAAACATGTATAAGAGGAAATAGTAAGCGGAAGCGAGTTTCGGCAATCCGCCTATGTTGGCAGTTGGGGGTATTTATCCTGTTATAATCTAGCCGATTCACCATACATTCCCGGACTAGACGCTCACAGTCGACATACATCGGTCATTTTGCCTCAAACAATTATCATGCGATGGACTTGGCTCCTCTTAGAGGTTGGTATTTATTCTGCTCCGGTTATGTACAGGGGCGTACCCCTCATTTCCCGAGATAACATTCAGAAGACAGACGGTCTTTCCCATTTGCCACACGTGGACTTCTGTTTATCCTACACTAGCTCCGATGGTTCACTATACATTCCCACAAAGCTAATGCAATGCTCACAGGTCATTCTTGGTACCAGGAATAAAAGGATTGTGAGGAGGGTAATCGTAAAAATAATTTATCATCATTATTAGAAAATAATCACTTTTTTACTCATTAATAACGTACAACTGTGGTTATAAAGTAATCATGTTCTTACGCGAGTAATTTTATATTTGTGCGGGACTCTGGAATTGCGATTTCTTCGCGCATTCGTCCTGACTTGGGAGGGACATCGAGTTGATTTTTTCCTCATTGCGCGGCGTAAAACATATTCGTCTACGCGTTTTCTTTTGTGTTTCTGCCGAATTTTTCTCCGCCCTCCTCTTCTTTAGTTCTTCGACCCTTTGTCTTCTCCCCAGTACTGCTTTGTTGTATGCTTCCGCTATCTTCTCGCACCTCTTCTTCTTCTCTTCATCATCTCCGCTCTCCTGTTGTCTTCTCACTATCCACTGCCTTACTAGCTTAAGTATTATCCCTTTTTCTATTTTCATTCTCTAATTCTGCTTCTACCACTGTTCCCTGGCTGTTCTTCTGCTGCGCTGCATATTTTTATGTTCCCTTGTCTTCTTCTTATGGTGGGCACGCGCGGTGCGCGCCCGCTGGCTGCTATTTATCTGCGCTGCATTCTCCGAATTCTAATCTCGCCTTTCTTTTTGGCCCTTCAATCCTCATTGGCGAGTTTTCCCTAACTAACCTTGCGTTTGCTAGTCCGAAACCCCTTCGGTAGTTGCACCTGACCGTCTTTTCACCGCGGATCTCCATGGTTCCCACTGGTGTAAAATACTGCAACGTCTGATGAAGTGATGATGGTAAAACGTTCATCTTATGTATCCATTTTCTTCCTACGATTGCGTTGTATGACGAGCTTGTATGGATGACTGTAAATAGTACTACTAGCACCACATGTCCAACTTGTACATCGAGGTAAGCTGACCTTGCTGCTGAATCATATGTCTCCATTATCTCCTCTAGAGGTATCTTTATTTTTCGAAAGGTGTTGTAAAACGCAATATCCATTGAGCTTCATGTATCCACTAAGTTCCGTTTTACTTCCCAGCCGCCTATGTCTAGCGTGATTACCAGTGGATCGAAGTGCTGGAGCGATGCATCCTTGAAATAATTTCCTGCAAAAACGAGTGATTGTGAGTATTCTGGTTCCGCTACTCCGCTGCGCTTCCTGCTTCCATCATTTCTTAGATTCCGCATGCTGCGGTTTAGCTCATCTCCGTTGTCTTCTTGATCTTCCCTGCTGAATATGGATCCTACCATCCTGTCTTCATATCTGCTCCTTTTGTTCACGTATTGCTGTAAGTCTCCATTGTCTATCCATTCTTGAACTATATTTCTCCAGTAAATGCAATCTTCAATCTTGTGGCAGCAGTATTGGTTGAAGATACATAATGGAATATCCGTTGTCTGCGGACCCCTTGGTATTCCTCTATTATGCGGAAACGATATGTACCTCGCCTTGCTGAGATCCATGAACAAATAATCCAATGGAACATTCAATTCTGTGTACTCCGCTGGTGGCGTGTGCGTTTTCTCTGCTTTTATCCGTAATTTTCCCACGGCGTGCTTCGGTATTCTTCACCTTTATTCTGGAATATACTCTTCTACTGCGATGATGGCTTCTTTCGGCTTCGTCTTATTCTTTAGCGGCACGTACTCCCTATATGTCTGCACGTACTCTTCCATCGTTCCGTTTTTCATTGTGCTTGGTGCCATCATGGTTCCGGTGCTCTTCGCTGACTCAATGATCTATAGACATTTCTGCATAAACTCTGACTGTGCTTCCGATCTTGGCCTTAATGCATTATCTATGAGCATTTCCCTTTCTGACTATGGAACTGGTACCACCGGCTGCTGCTGCTGCTCCATCTATTGTTCGTGTGCCTACTCTGGTTCCGCTGATTCTTTATTTTCTGACGGTTTTGACCATGTGTATCCTACTGCTACATTCTTGACTTTCGTGTTGTGTACTTGGTACGGCGCTGCTTCTTCCTCTCCTGTCACTGGTATTTTTGATATCTCTTATGTTAAACACTCCGATCGTACGCGTCTGCTCGAAGATGAACGATTGCTGGTTTTTCACGAGAGTAACTAACATATCCAACCTAGTGAGTATATCGTCTATTTTGATCGCTGTTAGTTTCTCTGCCGTTGAATGTTGCTGCGCTGCTTACTCCTGAACCTCTACTGGTATCCACAACTTCCGCAGTACTCCCTTCTTCTCCCTTCCCCTGATTTTCTCCATTTCTTCTCGAGCACCTAGTGATAATATTCTTCCTATTCTAGACATTTGTAATTGTGGTTCTATTCTTGTTTGACGAGCTATGGGTTTCCACAAAGCTTAAGTAAATCAATGCGATTTCTACTTTATGGAACAACTCTCGTCTTCAATGTTTTTTCTGAATCTCTCACTAATCTATCGGAAGAGGAAAAAAAGTTTTTTGGTGAGCTACTAGGTTTCCACAAAGCTTAAGTAAATCAAAGCAATTTTTACTTTATGGAACAACTCTCACCCTCACCTTCTCTGTGAATCAAAAACAACAAAAGGAAATGACTCTTTCAACAACTTGGTGAGCTACTGGATTTCCATAGAGCTTAGTAAAACGAATCCTGTACTCTATGGAACATCTCTCACCCTCACTTTCTACGACTACTAACGTGACTTTTAGTGGAATTCGTCGTCCCCTTGTGTCGGCGCCAAAATGTAGTTGCTGGAAATACCAAACAACACACCCAAGTAAAACTAACACAAGGAGAACAAACAAGATAAGAGGTAAGCTATTCTTTATTGACAAGAACAACTTGGGATCCCCTCTTTGGAGGTAGAGGGTCTCTATTTATAGGGATCGCTGAGGACAGACCCCTTCAGCGATCAGTATTACTTAACTATTTTACAATGTATTCTGACTATGTCGATTACATTCCTTCCTCCGCTATGCGGAGGGTGTTAGGGTCCGAAGGTATCAGTTATATTCAGTTATGTGGAGCGGAGGTACGTACCAAGCGCGGGGTTACATCTGATCCTCCGCCCTTACATTGCTACCGCTATGTAGACTCCTATACTTCCTATAGTGTACGCTGTTGTTGTGGTGTTTAGGGTACATATGAAATATGGCACCCACAATGAGGAAAAATGAGATAATTATATGTTTTGACAAAATTCAAACAATCAACACTAGTCAACTAATGGTTAGGGTTTTTGGCTAAATAGAAAAAGTCAACTAACCGTTTACTAACCTTCTATGGCTAGTCTAAGACCCATCTGCATCAACTGCATATTCTACGATCCTGATCTTAATTATTATTGTGTAAGGGCATCATCTTGAACCTTAACTTTGGGGAATGAAATTCTCAGGGTCGTCCCCGAAGTTAACCATCAAGATGTTTTTTAGCACGTTATGCGAGCCTTACGACTCTAAAATTTAACAATTGATAAATTATCACATGGATAGTTGGAGACTGTAAGATAGTTTTATAAAAACAATCATGCTCGTTAGGCATGTGTGGGGATTTAGGTTATACTATAAAAGCCTGACCTATGGTTTATATAAAGACATAAGACTCCTATTATATTCATCCTTGATGGACGGTCGAGATCTAAATATACAATACAAATCATCCCTAAGACTTTGATTTTCTCAATACCTATAAAAGGGTAATGATATCCACAAACTATTCTGTCTAAAGATTCACAACTCATTTCGTCCAAGATCACGAAAGAGAAGCCAAATCCCCTGCAAGGTAAAGTTATTTATGCTAAAGCTGTCCAATTTCTCACAACACATTACCATTTCAGGTATCTTCTGTAAACTTTTCTTCCTTTTTTATTGTGCGATTATCACGAGGTTTTTGATCATACAATTACTTAGGTATAAATTAGTACTCAAACTAATTAGTATTTACCTGTTTTGAAATTGATTTCTTTAATCTCTAGAATTTGATATTTCCTTCATTTTTCCTCTATTTCTGAATAAATATTTCAAGGAATTTAAAATCTCTCTTTTGAGATTAAGAATGAAAACAAATGAGTTAACTTGGCCAAATCAGAAATAAATAGCGTGATGAACAAAATAAACAAAATTGTCTAATATTTTTTCATTATTAGTAACTTTTTACGAACTGTCGTTGATTTGAAAACTTATTCATACCTAAAAATTTACAAATTAGTGAAATCATAACTTGTCTTGGTCAAAATTCTATTATAAATCAAGAATGCACTTCACAATATTTAATTTAAACTAATTAAACCCAAATCGACTAATGTGTAAAAATACACAAGGAAAACCGTACATGTGTGTAGATCAGAAACTTAATCCTAATTGTGGCCTGCGATTTTAATCCTATAACTAGATCAATTTAAAAGATCAACTCTTATTGTAATATAATGTATTGTCATCCAACGGTTTACAAGATGAGATCTTCTCAAAAACGAGACTGTCAAAGAAAATCTCCTCAATTGTAAAAACTTAAATTATTATGTTTAGGCCATGCTATAAAAGCTAACATACATAGCAAATACGATTGTATATCGTCTTATTATAACCCGGATTTGAAGGTTGTCATTTTATTTTATTTTAAATATTAAAATTAAAATTTTGTGCGTTTATGAAATAAAGTATTTTTTAATTTTATTTTGTCTGAGAAACAAGAAGAAGAAAAAGAAAAAGAAGAGATAATTATTATCGAATAAAAATGATATACTCTAAACAGACTGTAAGTTTAAACACCAAATTTTTTTTTTAAAAATGACAGTAATAAACATCTTTTTGGAATATTGGATCTCACGGTAAAACTATATGACCAAATAAATGAAGACAGTGAAATACACTTTGATGAGAGCAAAAACAACCCAGTTTCCTAAAACTATCCATTGTTTTGCCTTTTTGTTAATTAATGTGTATTTTTATCATCCAAGCATAGAAAGAAAAAAGAAAAAGAAAAAGAAAAAGAAAGATGTTCTTGTATATACCCCTAAAAACATTAACTATACCCCCAGTAAGTTAATTACATCGATCTTCCAAACACACAAAAAATCGTTTACTCATTGTACTTTTTTTTTTTAAATCGAAATCCACACATTAACCATTTTCTTTGCAAATAAAGACCACGATTTATTTTACAAAGACAAGTAACATCACAATTCCACATGAAACAACATTACATTCGATCCCTATTTGAATCATTTATCAAACACTTGAAAGATATGAGAATTTTTTTTCCTACATATGCATCCCTTGATGGTTGCAATAAAGGTAAATATCTGGATGATAACCTCTCTTCACAAACTGACCAAAAGGTTTAAACATCAAGTTGTATACCAATCATTATTTTTTCTTCTTCTTATAAATCAGAACAAAAGCTATGCAATTGATTTATGACTCCAGATTCGATACACAATTAAAAGTATCAATAGATGGAAGTGGATTGTTGAAATAAATTAACCGAAGTATCTCAAGTCTCTTCATAAAAAAAAAAAAATCTCAAGTCTCAAACCCATTATCAAGCTTTTTTAATTAAAGTATCTTAACCCTTTTCGTGGTGTTATTTTGTTACCTCCCGAATATGAAAATGCATAGTCCCAAATTC
>JAJJMA010084685.1:0-24898 GCA_023529015.1 Papaver nudicaule
AAAAAAATGGAACTCCATAAAAGTATCCCTGAACTCCATAAACTTTACCATAGGTCTAGCAAACTAAAAAACAAGCCATAAAAGTAAGTCAGTTATAAACCAAGATGATGACAGACATCTTCAAAAAACACGGCGACCAATCTCATGAAATGTCGTGTTACTCTTTGGATGAACACAAAACCCTCCAACTCCAACTTCTTTAAATTTCCTAGCAAGCTTGTTGGCTTTGATGGTGGGCTCTTCTGGCAGGTAAATGTGATCCAGCATCACTTTGAAATTCGACTCAGCAACAGGTACGCTATGACAGATTAATCCCTGCTCACCGACACAAAGGGTACCCCGAGCAATCAAATCACCATCCAAGTTCTTCAATAAAACTTTCTGAATATCTGTAGCACCACTACCACCAACTGCTTTAGCACCACCAACTGCTTTAGCACCACTACCACCAACTGCTTTAGCACCACTACCACCTACTGCTGATCGAGCAGGTGACAAATCTTCAAGACCATTCCCTTGAGCAATTTCAGCAGCTGCATTTCTAAGAGTGGGGGAGATGTTTGCATGCTCAGCATTAGCAACTAGAGGATTTGATGCAGAATAGATGGCCGCAGGTGAACCGGATGAACTGTCCTGGTGGTTAGACCCAATGTAAGAAGATTGTCCAGTTTGGATCTCCTTGATAACATTACACAATGTGGCGAAGCCTTCAATCATAAACTCCATTTTGCCACCTAGCTCCTTAACCTCTGCCCTCAGCTCTCCATCCTTAGACTTCAGTTCATCTACTTTAGCACGCGCAGGAGCGGATAGATCATATGCAGTACGAGAAATAGGACCACAACCACGTACCCTTCCGTGACCATCTGATCCAAAAGCTAGAACCAGTGGATCTTCAGTTTCAACAGGAGTACCAGCTTCAAGTGCTTGCTGGATTTCTTCTTCTGCCTTCTTCAGCTTTTCCTGAAATGTCGATTACCAAAACCAGTTATTCTTTCAGTTACTAAGTATCTTTTAAAAAGTATAAAACTTATATCTGACTTACATAGTAGGGTTGCGCGCTAGGTAGAATGGTACCACCAGTTTGTTTATGGGTTTCAAGCCACACATCAGAAGTAGTGATTATCTTTCCAGGATTTGCCTTCTCCTGAAAAGCCAATGCAACATATATCAAGTTATAAACACATACAACTATCATCATGTTCATATCAACACATACAACTAGCTAAAGCAGTGATAATTCAAGAATAGTTGAATTTTTTTACCAGTTCACGCTTCACCCGGCTATGGGGTTTGCGACCTGAGGTATGGCTGTACTTATAGCCTTCCCTCTTTCTCTTATGATCTACTCTACTTTTCACTGCTTCCGGAGTCTTCTCATACTCACAGAATGCCACCCGTCTTCTTCTTTTATTTCAGGAGGAACATTCAGCAGTCTTTCTTGATGGGTGTTGCAAGTATCGTAGTAGTCTCTTCGCAACTCAAACTTGAGTCTCCTCCATGGTTCAGCCATCCCCTTTATAGTAGTCTTTCTTGAAGTATCAGGAATTACATATTCGTCCTGAAACCAAAACCACACCAATTACTATCTCAAGGTATTAACCAGAAACTATGAACCTAAACAAAATTCAGAAATTTTAGGGGATATACCTTTAGCTGCCGCCAGACATCCATTTTATCCTTCATCGGCACCTGCCTCCAATTTTGGTAGAAGATAGGGATATGAGTACGTATCAAGGAGCCCTTAAAATAACCCATTTTAGTTGTCAAGTCGCCATTGGGAAGTCCATTTTCATCTACCTCTACTTCTGCCATAATAATCTGCAAAATAGCTATCACCAGCACATATCACAAACTGATTTCAAGCAATTAAAGTTATAAATCATAATCTTGTCATAATCCTGTCATATGCTAGTCTACAAGCTACATGGTTTAGATTCAGGAGCAATAGCGACATCTGTTGGTACATTCACTCTCCTACGTGTAAGTTGGTCATTTCATAACACTGAATAACTATCATCTCACACGTAAGAGAGTGAATCACCAACCTAGCCTCAGCTAAAGCTCCAAGGAATCCACAATAACCTCCATTTAACAAATACATAAGCACAAACTCACATCCACACAATTTCACATCCATAATAACCTGCCATACTCACCTAGCACCACACACAATAGATTATCCAGATGTTAACAACATTTCTATGACTTAAGAAAAGACAGAAATCAATTAGGCAATACAGTCTAGTGGTAGGGTGCCGAATCCCTTTAAGTTACCGACAGAATTCTCATTTTAGAAGAGAATGAGCCTAGAAGTAGCTCAATATTTACCACCAAACCATATTGACCCATATCATATCAATTTCATTTGCAAAATACAAACACACAGACAACAGATTATCTAGATATTAACAGCAAACATGAACAAACATTAAGACCAAATCCTGATTCATATCTCAATACCTAAACAGCAAAACAACCACCAACACAAACACATCATGTGATTCATCTGATTCATGTTACTCAAATCAAACACAAACTTCTACAGGATTACTCAAATAACTACTACCAAACACAAACAGAGTTCCACAGTTTTACTCAAATCAAAAAACCCTAGAAACTGAATTCATAAAACCCTAGACACAAAAACTTTATTAACAAACTCAAATCAGAAAAAAAATAGAAACCCATATCACAAAAACCCTATAAACGAAATTTATTAACAAACCCTAGAAATAAAATTCATAAAAACCCCAAAATAAAACCCAAACCAGCATGACCTAAACCCCAATCATACATGCAAAACACAGAACAAACAAAACTCAAACAACAATTTGTGAAATTTGTGATTAGGGTTTACCAGATGAAGACTACGGCTTCGATTTGTAGCACCACCACAAAGATGAACACCTTGCCTTCGATTTGTGATTAGGGTTTACCAATTTTTTTTCTCCCGCTCTTTTTCTTTCTCTCCCGCACTTTTCTTTCTCTCTGGTTCTGAAAATGGAAATGAAAATGAAAATGAAAGTGAAGTTAGGGTTATAATGTGTTGAGAAGTGTTTATGGCACACACTCTCTTCACACACTTGAAGCTAGGGGCGAAAAACAACCTATAATGATAACTACTTGGGCATAAATATCCTAAAAAGTGTGGGGAGGTGTTTTTGCCCGCACGCGTACACAACACGCGCAAAAAAAAAGCAACGGCAAGTCGCAACAGAAAACCTTCTGTTTCGGAATTCCGCAACGGCCCAAAAATTCCGCAACGGCCCAAGCCCATTGCTATACCGCAACGACAGCATTACCGTTGCTACTCAGTGTTGCTATTCGCCAAATTTGGTGTAGTGCTGAGAGGTTCTCCTACACTCTTCTCAAGCACAAAACGGCCGGTGCGATGCATCTCATAGAGTTCATCTTTGTCCGACGCGTGGTAAATAACAGGAGTGGTGACCATAAAGTTCATCACGCGCGTTAAAAGCTCTTCCCAATACAAGCGCCACTCGGCAGAACGCGGAGAGAATCCCAAGCAGGTTGGGGATAAAGGATGGTGAAGGGAACCGGACGACAGCGAAGCACGCCCCCATCTGAGTAGACAAACCTATCATAACAAGCCTCAATCGAGGCACCATCCAGGATAAGAGGACGCAATGGAGGTGGAAGAACCCCCTGGTCAAAACCCGCTTGGCGAACAACACGATCGAAGTTATAGGACTCAATAGAGAACGCGCCCCCGCAAAAACCAGGGAGGTAGCCAGACGTAACTGACAAAATAAAGTCCACTTCGCTCGCCTGATTCACTCTTCGAGAGTCGAGGATCTCCTCTTCGTCTGAGTAAAAGGTGTAAGGAGTAGGTCCAACACGACCATCAGTGTATGGAGAAAAACAAAACTTGCTTCCAATATCCATGTAATTGGAAATGCTGTCAAGAGATTTAGGCGATTTTCTCTTATAAAGGCGGGCGCGAGGATAAGTATACACCATGGGATCTTGATAGACCTCCCCATCCTCGTTGACTCGTTCCTCGACGCCATGAATGGTAAGCGTCGGAACTGGCGGGTTGAACCCTGGAAAGCGCCCCCAAGACCACATCTGAAGGAAGCTTGCGGGTACGAAAGTCTCGACAGTGTGCACATTAACAGCCCTCTGGATATCGATCACGAGCAAGTCTAAGTGGTGGTAAAGTCCGCCCAAGAACATAGGAGCCAAGGGAAAAGATACGCCACGCGCCATTAAAACGGACATTGGCATAAGTTCTTCCTTGATTGTATCCCCTGGGCTGAATTCGAAGATATCATGACTCAGCCAGAAAAGAAGAAACGCGGCCAGTTGCACCGTTTCTGAATCCTCGCCATAATTCGGACATTCCCAACGACCCTCCACCATTTTCGGTGCCCAGTACTTCACGAATAAAGGGTAGGAAGAGCGCCTTTTCTTTTGCCTGCCTGAAATGGCTGCTTCGGCATCATCCTCGCCTGGAAGGCGCAAAGACAGATTTGTGATTAGTTGTGCATAATGAAAACACTCACAAAGAGAAAAAAGAGAATAAAGGACGAGCCAAAGAAAATATTACCCCGGGCGCCTTCATGTTCCACGCCCCCTTCTATATCGTCATCCTGAGCGCCCTCAAGTTCCTTGCCCTTTTCTGGATTATCCCCGGCTCCCTCGACGAGAACGTCCCTTGCGAGCTCTTTGGACTTCTTCAGAATGGCAACCAAATCCCAATCCTTGTCACGCATACATCCTGCGACGGCTGACTGATGCCAATAGCAGGCGCCATGGGCTGGTAGCAAAGTGAGAGCAATTACGTCCTCAAGAGTGATAGTCGCCTCTCCCCAAGCAAAAAGGAAGGTATGGAACAGAGAAATCCAACGCGCGACTAGCTTGGTCAGATCGAAGTTACTGCGGTTGCAGGAGCGACATTTGGATGCTTTGATAGCATCAAGAACGCCGATCCCATCCAAAGTACGGGCATGAGACTCATGATTTTCAATGAAATCAACCCACGCCGACCAGCCCTCTTAGGGTTTCGCCGTGGATTTATAGACAATGTTGGGAAGCTCGTCATCGCCACGGTTTATAGCCAAGCGAGGAATCTGTTCATAAGGAGGAAATGACCACCCGATGTCATCCGGGTTCAACAGCCACAACGGGTCGGCTGGCAGGGGCGGCGACAGTCGGTTCAGAAGGCGCTGATTAAAGAAGTCATCGGGATATTCAGTACTGGGAAGAGGAACAAAGGCGCTCTGGAGGGAAATGCTTCTGGCGCGACTTCGGGGTTAACCTCGTCCTCATGATCAGAGGCGAGTGGGTCGTTTTGCAAAGGCTCGTCGTAATCACTCATGGTAGTAAAGGAAGAAAAGAAGAGAATTTTTAACCAAGCAAAGTTTGGCTGGAGGAAGCGAAGGTAAAAGGGTATTTATACTGATGAGAGAAAAGTGTAAGGGTGTAACCGTCCTCCACCTAGACCACGGTGCCAATAACTCATGGACGTGCGCCGCCATGTAGGCCTTGATCCTGACGGTTACAGAATCAATCATGGGCGGCGGTCAGGGGACTTGGGTTCCCATGGGTGACGGTCGACCCGGCGCATTTGCCCGCCCGAACCGTCAGGGGACTAATATGGATACCCCAAGTCCAATAGGGCCTGATGGGCTTGACACATATTAAGTTAAGCTTGTCTAGTTGGGATTGGGTTTAGACATCTTGGGTGTTTAAGAGATAAATAATGGCAATTATGTTGATAAGTGGCTAAGAGGACACATGGCAACCAAGGAGTGAAAGGGAGTCTCTATAAATAGGGCTCTAAAAGGATCATTAGAGAGGCTTTTTTGGAAGAGAGAGAAATTAGACTACACTCTTAAGAAAGGGAGAGAGAAAGCAAGAGAAATGAGATAAATCGGGTTGTTACCTCTGTGACTCGGATCGGATTGTCAATCTTACCCTATTCACAGCCATCCTGATCCATTGGTTGCTGAATAATGGATGCACAAGATCGAGAAGATCTTTGCTTTATTGGAAGTAGCTGAGGACAACAAGTTGAACCTTGCAGTCTACATGCTGGAAGGAGAAGTTACACGTTGGTGGGATCTGACTCGTCGTTCCAGAAACAATGGAGTATTCACTTGGCAAGAGTTTAGACTTGCATTCTTAAGCAAGTACTTCCCTCAAGATGCAAGAAATCAACGTATGATTGAGTTCATGCAGCTAACTCAGAGGAATATGACTGTAGCACGGTACCAAGCTAAGTGTGGGGGCATAATTCGGACGATCCACGTGTCACCATCCTAGAAGAAGAGCAAGGCATCACCTTACGAACGCGAAGAGAGTTGAAGACTAAGACTATGAACCATGGACCAACACCCGAAGATGTCGCCTCGATCCACCAATCCGTCCGAAGTAGTTACCCAAGCTCCCCTCGAAGAATATACCAAGCCCGAAGAAGAAATCCGCCGAAGAGATAAACCGACAAACGAGAGCCGAAGTCACTTGAAGACGAGGCGCACCGAAGACCTCCTTTACTTGGTAGCTAAGATAATGGCATTTGTGTAATTATCATGTAAATTTCCTCTATATAAAGGAAATATCTCCTAGGAGGGAGGGGATCTTCTTTTATTTTCTCTCTCTTCCTCCTTCTCCTCTACTCATCTTCTTCCCCAAAAACTAGATCTAGATCTAGAACTCCTCTCTAATGGAGATTTATGTAGTAAAACACCAAGAAAGTAATAAATTCATGATATGGGTTTCATCCATGGCACCTTGTATCTTCTCCTTACATTTGTACCTTGATTATTTGATTAGGGTTCATACTTGTGATTCAAATATCTAATGGTTGTTGGGTGTGAAGTCTATATGCAGATTTTACACTCGCACAGTTTGGCGCTAGAAACATGGATGATTAAAACAACTTAGGGTTTGCCTGTGATTTTGAGGTCCAAAAATCAAGATCTATTAATTCCGGCAGCAGATCCAGGGAGTACAACGACAGTTCCGGGAGATTCAATAGTAAATCTGTTGAATTTGGGAATAAATCTGTGGGTTTTTAAGTATTTAGGGGGCATTTTCATCACATATAAAGATGATTCAGTCAACAAATCCAGCTGACTGCCAGTTCGAGAAAGAACAGTACCAGATCAGGGAAAATCCTACGAGAATTACCATCGACAACCAACTCCAGAAAACAACTCTTCTACTTACCCCACTTTATTATTAATATTTAGTCGCATAATTGTCGAAGCATAACCTCTGTGATAAGATTGCATAAAACCATGGCGTTTCTCTCAGATTTCCACTACAAATTTTTGGCCTAAACAAATTTCGATTTCTGGATCTTATCCAAAACCCACTTTTCAAAAAACCTTTGATTTTAGTTGGATACAGGAGCTAGTTTTCGAGCAAATTATGATTTAGAAATCTTGGGTCGAAACAAATTATGTTTGTAAATCTTTCAAAAATGAGTTTCAAACAACATTTTCATTTTGATTGAAGGGTTCTTTCCCAACACTCTTCTTGGCGTCTGTATACCAATTCATGTTATTCATTTAATTGACTCATTCTTGCAGCAAAAACAAAGGTTGATTGAGATTCATCTCGCCGGCGCATCAAAAGGTGGAATCAATTCTTTGGTTGATGTTACTTTTAGTCGGCGCTGTTAAGATAAGATCGAGTCTGCTAAGATAAGATAGAGTCTGCTAAGATAAGATCGAGGCTGCTAAGGTGAGATCGAGGAAGGTTATACAACCTGGTGAAGCAAGTTTTTGCAACAACTTCTTGCCAGTAAACCCAGCTCGAGCAATACCAGATCAAATAAATCCCAAGGCTTGACACTGAATGAACTCGGAAGCAAACTATGTCAGTTTGTTATCATCTTGGAACAAGGGATCAGTCCGAATCAACACTCACAAAATAATCATCGTACTACAGAGTTATCACAACGAAGAATCGACTCTGATGATGCAATACTAACTGCGATACTATCTGCTGAACTCAATTTTAGCAAAGCAACCTCAGCCTCGGTGGCTCAATATCAAGGGTACAACATCATCCGACTCCGAAGGCAACCTCGATGCTTTGCTCGGATGACTTACTTCGAGAACTTACTTCAGAATGTCCACTCCGATACAACTCCGAAGATGAAACCCAACTTCGGCACAACTCCAATCACCAACTACCTTCGATGACTAATTCAAAATTTTCAGCCTCGAAGACAATCTTTGTGGCAACCGCTATGGAAAGGGAGATGATAACCCGATACAGTTTAGGTGATCAAACAAAGAGCCAAAAATTATGACGGTTGCCGTAGTTCAGTGATAATATATGAAGGTAAAGGACATGGTCTCGATTCCTGAATGAAAATGAAACAATTGTTTTGTGTATGTATGACTACTTATTGCAGAGAAGGAAATTTTTGACAACACTCGGAATCAAATGGAGGTTTACATACTTCTGCCAGAAACATGCACTTGGAGTATTTGCAGAAAGGCCTGACAGCGAAGTTTTCTTGTTGCTATACTAAGTTTGCTGCCAAGAGCTGATCAATGGCCACGCATGGCTCGATATGTAATTATTAGAAACAATGGTCGTATTATCTCGTTTGGAAAGCAAGCAGAGGATGAATTTTTAAAGCATAGTGCATCGATGAATGACGGAGAAATGCGAAGCCAGAAAAAGGACCCAGGAAAAAGTTTTATGTTAATGTTCTCTCGTGATTTAAGTTTTCTACTAATGTTTTTATGTTCGATGTTTTATGATTTTTGTTGATCGAACAAATCTCGAAGCAACATCTCGACCTGGACGGTAGACGCCAACTAATCAACCTTGTCTAGCAACCAATGTATCAGACTTACTATGCCAAGAGTTGAAGTCTCATTCGAATGCAACGACCATCTCGGAATTGCAGTATAGTACCACTGAAAGAATATAATGAACCATCTCGGAACATAGCTCGATGACTAAATTCAATTTTCACCAAGTCATCTTGATGAAGGAAACAAGTTTGGAAGCAAAATCTATCAGCTGCCATTCTGGGGACAACGAAATCATCGTACCAAATTTGCCACGACGAAGTGTCTGCTTCGATGACTTAAAACCAGCAACTTCGGAGGAAGAAGCTTATCCGAACTTTTTCGATACATAACCTCGATGCAATGAATTGCAAATACCATGATCAAACACCATTATCTCAGACATCTCTACTTCGAGGCATAACTCGATAACCAAGCTTCGATGACCTTTTCGATGGTGAAAGAGACGTCAGCTTCATACTACCTCAATAATGCAACTTTGATAATCCAACTTCGATGACGACAGCAACCTCGTCAACCCCCAACAACCTCGATCATCAACTCCAGCAACGGTGGCTCAACTCCAACAGCAATACAGAGAAATCGTAACAACTCATATGACTCAACTTCGATGGAACAACATTAACACTCTCGAAACAACCGGTTCGACCTCGTTGGCTCAACATTGAGATAAAATAACTCGAAGCATGGTACTCGTTCCATCTCGATCAAGTATTCCGAGGACAATTCGAACAGCAACCAACTTCGATCACAAACTTCGAGATACTTACTTCTGTGAAAACTTCGACAATGGCAACTCATTCCTTTCCCAATGATACGCCATTACTTCAAGCAATGCATGCGATTTCGATCTGATATAATCAGCCACATCTTCGATCTCAACCCATATTCTTCTCGATAACTACATCCCAACTTCCTCGATGTAGCTTCGGTAACCAACACTCACCTTCGGTAGCCAACGCCCAACTTCGACATCCTTTTCGCATGGCAACTTCGGTATCTTTAGCTCCGAAGCAAACTCCTTGGAAAGGGCACAATAGCTAGCTCGATAGCATTTTTTGTTTATAGCTTCGGGGACTCCTTCGGAAGCCATCTCGGAGTCCAACTCTCGTAGCCATCTCGGAGTCCAACAGCTGTTGATGGTGGTTTTTGGCGACGAGGTCACATGAGTAATTTCGCATCAATTTCTGGCGTCCTGGAATAGCTCGAGATAAGGTATGGATTTATTTTTACAGTAGGGATAAGATATTTGGTTGTTATTAGCCATATTTTAATATCTCGCGACCCTAGCCTAGTAGCATGGTCCATATCCCTAGCCTACGTATTAAAATACCTATGCATGCACATTAGCCTAACTCATGCTTGAGCCAAAACCCTAGGTGCTTCACGCCACTCCATGGCACACTTTGGAAGTGCACGGCATTAGCCATGCCTAAACATTGGCCATGCCTAAAACCTTGGATGTGCACGGCATTGGCCATACTCAAACATTGGTCACGCCTAAACTTTGGCCAAGCCTAGATTTTAGATAGGCACGGCATTGGCCATGCTCAAACATTGGCCACGCCTAAACATTGGCCATGCTCAAACATTGGCCACGCCTAAACTTTGGCCATGCTTGAACTTTGGATAGGCACGGCATTGGCCATGCCCAAACATTGGCCACGCCTAAGCTTTGGCCATGCCCAATCTTTGGATGCCCACGGCATTCCCCTTGCCTCTTCTTTGGGTGCCCACGCATCCTCCCTTGGCCTATTTTTGGACGCCCATGGCTGTCCCCTTCTTTAGTTTTTGGGTGTCCATACTTATGGCTCGCCTTAATCTTTGGATGCCCATGGCATCACCCTTGCTCAACTACTTGGGGGCCCTTGCGCCACCTCTCGCCTTAGTTTTGGATGCCCATGCATCTACTCCTTGCTTTAATATTGGATGCCCACGCATCCTTCCCTTTGTCCACGACCATGCCCTAGGTCATTCCTTGGAGCCCCATGATTACGCCTTGGCCAAACTCTTGGAGGTCCAATATTATGCCTTGGCCAAATACTGGAGGCCTCATAATCATGCTTAGCCTAATTTATGGGGGCCTTATAGTTGGTTCTCGCCTAATTCGTGGGGGTCTTATTGTTTTCCCTCGCCTGTATTCATGGAGGTCCATGATCATCCTCTTCCCCTTACGGCTATCCTTGCCTTCTTTGAGCTAGAGTTCATCTTTTCCTAGTCTCCCCCTATTTATGGGTCCCACTGATCCAAATCCTAGAGGATTAGGGATTTTATTAAGTCCATAATACTCTAGTTTCCTAATCAAGTTCGGAAATCTGGCAGTTCAGCTCACGTATTTCCTCATGGTGTGATTTTTACAGCCCAATCCGTAAGGAATTAGGAGGCGCTTCCTTCACGTAATATTTTCCTCTGTGAATTTCCTATAACATACTAAAAATTCAGATTTTTATCCAATATAGGCTGGCCTGGGCGATTTTATCAATAGACAACATGCAAACTGTCCAGAAATCCGAAAATAACATAAATGTTGTGGCTCATCCTTTGCGCCCTATGCCTAACTTCTCAACAAGATTATTATACCATGCAACATGGATTATTATAATTATTGTGGCCTATCTTTAGGTCTTGTATTGGCAATGCTTATGCATTCTTGATGATGGCTACGCTGTGATAGCATCATTCGTCTGTTTTTCCTGATTATGGACTTGCTTTTATAATCAGTGCTATAATTCTTAATCATGGCTCATGGCTATGACCTATATTATTTTAAACATTCATATGTCTTCATTACTCAGAGAATTGGTGCATTACATGCCACAAGCCAATTTCTCATATTTATGGCAAACCAAAAGTCGTATTTACTTGACTATTGCCACAGAGAGTTGCTGAAATCCTCTCGGTCTAAATGGCGATTGCATAAGCTCAATCCTTAGACCTATCTTATCTTATCTAAATGGCGGTTGCTAGCTCAACCCTTAGATTTATCTCATTGGTTTAAATGGCGATTTCCCGGCTCAATCCTTAAACCAAAACCTAAAAGAGACACACAAGCTTATCGCTTAATCTCTATCTTTACGCAAAAGTCCTGAGTTTACCAGTAATTGGTACGACTTTGCACTTAGTCAGCTTTGACTTAACAAATATTCAATCTTTAACAAATCTTACGAGAATCAAGTAAGTTACTTGGGGGGATATTCTTTAGGGTTTTGGTTTGGCGGTCTACGACACGTGTGATTGCAACGGCTCAATCACTTAACGAGAAAGAAACCAAGTCGTGTGAACGTTGCTGAGAAGATGGGATAAGGTAGTGGGTTGTTAGTCTTCCTTATTATTAGGCGCAAGACTCTTAACAACTGACCCCACTCGTTCCTCACTCCCACTCTTCCACTTCTTCCACTTCTTACAAGATCAGTTGGAAATATATTGCTATAAATAGGTCACTCGACCAGTTTGGAAACAAGTTCAGCAAGAACAAACAGTTTAATTCAGTGCAAGTATAATCAAGTCTATCTTATCGATAATGGATTAACTCTTCTCACTCAGCATTTAATATCCAGTGAGAACTGAATATCCATCCTTATCTAGCAATCATATCAACAACATCACAGAAAATCATAGCAATTCTCTGATCTCATCTTTCTCTGCTTCCCTCCCTAAACCAACCCTAAAATCCTCTTCTTGTAACTGAAGCAATACTCGAACGGCCATTTCTTGGTTTAGGCGAGTCTTGTTCGATCTTGACCTCTCGAATTCATCACAATCTTTTATTACATTATCACACTTCACACTTTACCCCTCAGATTCTCTTTATTGTTTTACACCTAAAACAACAGCCAACTTGAAGAAAAATCAACAGTATCACTTTGATGCCAACATCGATACCAGCTTCGATGGTAACCTTGATGACGTCCGATGATAGCTATGCCTACTTTCCTTCGATGGCTATCCCTCTTAAATTATTCTCGAAGAAATCTTGTCACGATAGCACAATCAAAAGCACAGTAAGACCTTCGAAGAGGATACAACGGTTAGCTTCTCGATGATGACACAACAGCTAGTTACCTTGATGGTCAACTACTTCGAAACATTAACTTCGGATCAAAACTAATCACTTCGTCGGCCGCTCGACGAGTTTATACTTCGTGTCAGCCACCACAACATGGGTCTCCAATTGTTCAAATTACTTCATCGATGATAAAAATCACACAGGAAGGGGAAAAACTTCTAACTCTTACCCTCGATTCTTTTAGTTTTGACGTAAATAATTTCATATGAATTGTCATTTGAGTTATTATAGGAACGCAATTAAGTGTAGAGATGCTAGACATATAGTGGTCAAAGGAAGGCTAAGCAGCAAGAAATGGCAAAATTCTAATATCAAATAAGTTATGTTGTGTACAAATGAGAGTTGCGGGAATTAGTAATATCAGATTATAATGAATAGCTTGAGCATCACTACAAAGGGAAAGCTTACCTTATCACATTTTGTCAGTTTCGATCACCCCCATCGAAGTCACATTAAATACTTACGAAAGTTAGACATGGCCATTATATGAATTTAGTCAAGCACGAGAATTATTTTAGGCATATATATATATCGCTATGGTACCAACAAAAAAAAAATATATATATATATCGCTGTGAACTTGTTTTTTCTCTTAAATTCATATACTCTTATAGTTAAATGAAATACTTATACATAAAGCATTATCGTGTTCAAATCTAATCGGTACTATGCCATAATGATTTATTTAACTTAAAGCTTCGATCGAATCATTACTGCTATCGGTCGCCTTACCATTAAGTTGCAGGTATAAATAATTCGAGTTCCATCAAATAATAAGGCAGCAAGGTTAAACTGCACAACATGGAAACCAATACTTCAAACACAATGCCAGCAAGGAGTAAGGTGGACAACTCACATATGCACACTCACAAATAACGGATCGAGAGGCATACACAAGCCCATTCTACCATTACAGCCAGGCCTGAAGCACAAATCGAGAAGATAATCAATTTGGACGTGGCAGCGAAGAGACACCTTAGACAATGGGCTCGTACCGGCAAATTCGAGTTTATCCAATTCATCGATACAAAGCATTTACTTCGGAATATCATCCATGCCAAATTGCCAGAAGGGGGAGAATTTCTAAACACTTCTCTTGCTACTTTAAAAGTTTTTTGAATGTTCATGCACCTCACATGCTTAGAATAACGTCCAAGCAAGTCGTACGTTAGGCCATGACGCCATTATATATATAAGTCACTTAGCAAATAGTGTATGAAGTCATAGATTTCTTCCTTGCAACATGCTAGATTCTTAAAAAGTCGATTGATTTGCTTTCTCCCACCTCGAGGGGCATCAATATCAAAGTTCTGCTTATCGAACGTTCAAACTAAGATTATATCCTAAATTAGGAGTTCTACTTAGTTTCTAATATTAGTTTCTTTATAAAAATCGATCGAATCGCTTCCTCCCACCACAAGGGGCGTGAATATCGAAAAAGACTTAGTTTCGAATTAAAAGAAATAGAGCAATAAAAAAGTTTTAGGCTTTCCAAGTAAATACGATCGAACCATCTCTTTACACCTTGAAGGGAGGGGGCATCGAATAAATATGTTTAAGATCGAACCATCTCTTCCTACCTCGAAGGAGTGGGGGTATTGAATATGTTTATACAACATTGAGCAATAGGCAATGGTAATGAAATTGAGAATTTTTAAGTCACCAATTAGCATTTTTAATTCCTTAGATTTATCAAGTCTCCTCGACACAACATAGCATATACGAAGTTATCACATTATGAAAAAAGCATACTTGTCACATTATGACACACTCGAATCTCCTTAGCTTTATGCAATCTTCGATTTCGCACACTATTATGTTAAAAACGAATTATGCTTATCACAAACAGCTCGGTGCAACCTCCAAATCCTCCTCGATGAGGCAAAGTCCTACATGATTAGGCACATCTCCAAAGGCTTTAACGCCATGAAAACGAACATGCCATGATGCCTAAATAAGTTGATCAGAATTCAGTTATGGCAGCGAGGAAAACTTCGAAAAAAACGGGAAACTCGCCAGCATCAACAACTCAAGCCTTGATGGCTTCGACTACACCTTCGATCAAGTCCACTCCTCGGTGGCTACACAGCTTATCCTCCATGAAGCAGCTTCAACCATAATGATCCTCACCTTCGACGGTTATACACACTCAACATCGATGACCCATTTTATATGACCCATACAGTTTACCTCTCGATGATCAATATGTATCAAGCACCACTAAATTAGCATTCTGCATGAGGGAACAACCAAGTTCAACCATATAGCAATTTTCTTTTCGGAGCATCAACCAACCTTGTTCTCGGAGCTACTACAGCTCGCAGCCACCATCAACAAATTCCACTGTGATCCGAAGACACCAACAATCCTACTTCGTTGCCTTAACATCAGCTATCTCGGACCAAACTATACTTCGATGCCTCACTTCGGTAACATCATCCTCGAAGAAACCCATCGAAGATATCAACTGTGAAGCCATCTCATCTCGGAAGCAATCTCGGAGAAGCCATCTCGGATGCAACTTCGATGACTGTTTACTCACCTTCGATACTCAACTCCGATGCTTATCTCGGAGACAACTAGCTAAGTACATAATCTCGGAGCCATCGTCATCAAGCAACAGTATAACAACAGCGAAGAAACTTCGGTGCCTCAACATCAGTAACCTCGGAGTACCAGTTCAGCTGATAACCAAACAGCTTCACCAACCCACTTTCGATCCCGATAACCAGTCCATCTTGTTGAAGTAGCGTCTCCGTAGCAACTCCGGTGGCAAAGAATGGCAAGACTAATGTGATTGGGAAACGAACTCAACTTCGATGGATCAGTAGCCTCAAAGCACAATAATGCAACTCGCTGAAGGAAGCAAACCCAAAAGAAAGTATTTTATTAACAACTATCATCTCATCAGCAAAACAAATGTTAGCAAATATTCAGCGTTCTTGGGACAATCAACATGCATCGATAGCTCGAAGCGGCAATTACATCAACCTCGGATAAGCAAGCTCCGGCCACAACAAAGTCCTATTTGCTTAGGCACATCTCCTAAGGCTCTAACGCCATAAAAGAGAACAGGCCATGACGCCATATCTCCCCTAGTGCCTCGTCGCAAAAACAAAAAGGCTTTAACGCCAAGGCAAAAAACGCCAAAAAATAAAAAGTCCTCGAATAACAGGCACAGAGCTGATGTACATGTAGTCGTAAGGGCCCTACGATTTATATGGCACAGTCCTCTACCCACAAGACACCCCGTTAGCGGTGGGTACTTTGCATCAAAGCTATATAAGCCGAGACGCACTTGAACCCACTACCATACGACCTCTCTTCTGAGGCGTCGAGGGGACGATAAATGGGATTAACATCTACCTTTAGAGGTGAATGGAAGCCCGAGGCAGCTAATTAGCTTACATTCACGGGAATGGCAAGCGAATTACGCAGCCGAGGGACCTCCTCTAAAAATCAAGCACAGCCTTGAGGAGGGGCTAGCAAGAAAAGAAGAAGTTGAACTCCAGGCCGCGATAGGAGAACAGTACCATGTCTAAGTTCCAGCTTTGACCGGCACTCCCCCATTGTGCTACTTTATTATTGAGACACATAGCAGCTACCCACCATAAGTTTCCTACTCTACTTGGGATAAATGGGTTATCAGAACACCACCATGTTCTCTCGGAGGATACTTAGTATCTTCGATACCCACCTAACGTACTGGTGCAAAACGGGTACCTATGGTCTCGATAGCCAGTGTTTTGCTTGAAACCAGCGCGAGTAGCTCAAAGCCTTTGGAAAGGGTGATCCGTACGCCCCCACTAGCTTGGTTACTGCCTCCCACATCGAAGTAAGCCCCGAAGTTGCACTCTAAGTAACCTTAGGAGCCTATAATTTGCAAGGTAAACTACGTGCCTGATCACGAGTTCCCAGGCAAGCAATACATCGAAGAAAAGTACGTGCCTGATCACATCATACTACAAAAACTATGCATCGAGGAAAAGCATGACTCGGTCATGAAAAAGAAAACTTCATTGAAGAATTATTCAAAAATATACTTTATCAAAGAATGAATTGACAATACTTTTAACTTCATTACAGGATGAATCAAAATATTCTGCAGGATGGCTCGAAGTACAAATGGATCGAAATACAAAAAGATACAAGACAGGGGCACAAACAAATCACAAAGATATTACCTTGAAGTATTCATTAAAGCATCAAACAGGAGCATGCACTAAGGTTTCTTCGATAAGATCTAATGGGTTTCAAAATTGGCTTCGCTTTCAAGACGCTCGAAGAAGGCTACACATACAAGAACTTCGCTAAAGACCCACTCGTAGACCGCAACATCAAATGATACAAGGAGCATGGCATCCTTCGTTTCACAATGGAGAGCCGCAAAGTCAACACACCGAAGAAATAACTGGAGCAAAACAAAGAATGCAGGGGCAAATCCATTGGATGACAACCTCCTCGTACAACAAATTCGCTTTGTGGATGGTACACCTCGGGAAGAAACAATCCTTTTGCTTCCCAAAAGTTCAATTCCTTCACTTTCGAAAGCAAAAGGGGGGCAACTATACAAGGGAATCTAGCATGAAAATTTTTCAAAGCTCATTTCTTCAACAACAATCAAGCGACAACAACGACACCAAACAACTCAAGAAGCCGTCTAAAAACTTCACGCAAGAGTAGGAGCAAGTATGCATACTCGAAAAACATTTTGTACTCTTCCGCTCAGTTCCTTCGACAACAATGGAAAACCAAGAACTCATCTCAAAAGATAGTCCGAAGGATGAAAATATCACAACAAAAGAAACACCTCGACAATATCTCGGCCAACATGAAGCAATCATCTGTCTACATCGAAGTACGCCAGCGAAGGTCATCTCAAAGTTCAAGGGATTCTTGAAGTAACCATTCATCATCGATGAAGCCCAGTTATGCAAGCACCAAAGCAAATCCATGGCATCTGTCTCCTTCGAGAAAAGAATATCAATCAACTCAATCAAGCATACCTCCCTGACAACTCAACAAAGACGTAAATGTTACAAGTTCGAAGCTGCTGAAGCAAGTCAAAGTACCGAAGATAAATGGAAGGATACAACACAAGTCAGCACACCCCATGAATCTCGCGAATCCACGTGTCTCATACCATCAATTATGACAAGAAGATTTGTTAACAGATTAATCTTCGAAACATCCATTAGCAAAGGAGCAAACTGTGGGGGCATAATTCGGACGAGCCACGTGTCACCATCCTAGAAGAAGAGCAAGACATCACCTTACGAACGCGAAGAGAGTTGAAGACTAAGAGTACGAACCATGGACCAACACCCGAAGATGTCGCCTCGATCCACCAATCCGTCCGAAGTAGTTACCCAAGCTCCCCTCGAAGAATATACCAAGCCCGAAGAAGAAATCATCCGAAGAGATAAACCGACAAACGAGAGCCGAAGTCACTTGAAGACGAGGCGCACCGAAGACCTCCTTTACTTGGTAGCTAAGATAATGGCATTTGTGCAATTATCATGTAAATTTCCTCTATATAAAGGAAATATCTCCTAGGAGGGAGGTGATCATCTTTTATTTTCTCTCTCTTCCTCCTTCTCCTCTACTCATCTTTTTCCCCAAAAACTAGATCTAGATCTAGAACTCCTCTCTAATGGAGATTTATGTAGTAAAACACCAAGAAAGTAATAAATTCATGATATGGGTTTCATCCATGGCACCTTGTATCTTCTCCTTACATTTGTACCTTGATTATTTGATTAGGGTTCATACTTGTGATTCAAATATCTAATGGCTGTTGGGTGTGAAGTCTATATGCAGATTTTACACTCGCACACTAAGTTTGAGGAGCTCTCTCGATTTGCACTCTTCATGACTGCAGATGAGAGAATGAAGGCTTTTAAGTTCCAAGAAGGATTGAGACCAGCGATCAAGAGTAGGATATCAGTGTTAAGGATTAACACTTATGCTGAGGTTGTGGAAAGAACAATGATTGTTGAGAGAGACTTGGAAGAGGCAAGTAGGATTCGGGAACGCCATCATGGTGAGAGGAACAACAATCGTAACAACAACAATAACAAGAGGAACAACACACCATATCAGAGAAACAACACCACCACTCAGAGGAGAGACAATGTGGCTAATGCACAAGGAGGGTCAGCTGGACCAGTGTGCTTTGAGTGTAAGAAACCAAGCTATTTCAAGAGGTTTTGACCTGAACTACAAGCAACAACAACCATTTGTGCCTTAACAACAATAGAACAACACTCAGAGGAATGCACTACCAAATCAAACAAGGATGCAGAATAATCAGCAGCCTAAGGCATTCAACACTGTGCAAGTAACTCAAGATCCAGACAACGCAGTTGTTGAAGGTATATTCCTAGTTTTTAACCCTTGGGCTAAGATTTTGTTTGATACTGGTGCTACGCATTCATTTATTGCATCACCCTTTGTATCATCATTAGGTTTGAAAACTGAGAAACTCACCGAGAGTTTTGGTGTAGCTAATGCAGTAGGAGGTAGCACACAAGTCAACAGTGTGGCTAGATCATGCTTAGTGCGTATAGATAAGCATGAGTTCTTAGTTGATTTGGTTGTCATGAACGTGGCAGGTTATGACATAATCCTAGGGATGGATTGGTTATCAACTTGTCATGCTAAGTTTGATTGTTATCTTAAATGTGTTACATTACGTTTTAGAGAAGGTAAAATGGTACATTTTACTGCACCACGTATTTTCATGAAGCCACTTATGTTATCTGAGAGATGCACTAGTCATTCAAGTGTCAGAAGCTTCTTGTATCATGTGGAGATGTTGGAAGGAGAACAAGAGTCACCAACGGCTGAAGGAATTCCCATCGTAGAAGAGTTTGTTGATGTGTTTCCACATGAGTTACCTGGTTTGCCACCTAGAAGAGAAATAGAGTTCTCTATTGAGATTCAACCAGGTGTCTCACCTATTTCTATAGCTCATTATCGAATGGCACCTATATAGCTGAAAGAGTTAGACAAACAGCTACATGAGCTAGAGGATCGAGGATTCATTAGATGCAGCACGTCACCATGGGGTGCACCAGTTTTGTTTGTGAAGAAGAAATATAGCTCATTACGGTTGTGTATTGATTATCGACAGTTGAATAGAGTCACAGTGAAGAATAAATACCCTTTACCTATGATCGAGGATATGTTTGATCAATTGAAAGGTGCTCAGTACTTTTCAAAGATTGATTTACGTTTAGGTTATCACCAACTTAGAATCAAGGAGGATGATATATCAAAGACAGCATTCCGTACACGTTATGGACACTTTGAGTTTGTAGTAATGCCATTTGGTCTCATTAATGCACCAGCAGCATTTATGGACCTTATGCATCGTGTCTTTAGGCCATACTTAGACAAGTTCGTAGTAGTCTTCGTAGATGACATCCTTATCTACTCAAGGTCTAAAGAAGAACATGAAGAACATCATTAACATTGCTGAGAGCACACCAGCTATATGAAAAGTTGAGTAAGTGTGAGTTTTGGCTCACTGAAGTACAACTCTTAGGACATGTGGTCTCGGGAGAAGGAATTAAAGTGGATCCATCTAAGATTGAAGTTGTAACTAAGTGAGAAAGACCAAAGAATATGTTTGAAGTACGTAGTTTTCTTGGCTTAGTAGGATACTATAGAAGATTTGTTTTGGATTTCTCTAAGTTAGCAGCACCACTGACAAGATTGACACGCAAGGATGTTAAGTTCAATTGGAGTGATGAGTGTGAAGAGTCATTCACAATTTTGAAGACAAGACTGACCACTGCACCAGTCTTGACTACACCAATAAGTGGAGTTGGATATGTCATCTATTCAGATGCATCATTGAAGGGATTAGGATATGTGCTTATGCAGGAAGGTAAGGTTGTAGCTTATGCTTCTAGGCAGTTGAAGACACGTGAGATGAATTACACAACTCATGACTTAGAACTAGCAGCTATAGTGTTTGCATTGAAGTTATGGAGACACTATCTTTATGGTGAGAAAATTGACATATTTTCTGATCATAAGAGCCTGCAGTACATCTTTACACAAAGGGATCTGAACCTGAGACAAAGAAGATGTATGGAGTTTCTCAAGGATTATACCTACACATTCCACTACCACCCAGGAAAAGCTAATGTAGTTGCAGATGCATTGCGCAGGAAGTCAAGAGCAATGGTGGCAAGCATGGCTATGCATGCATGGGATTTGCATAGAGAGATCTCCAAATGCCCGAAATGGACGGGTAAATTAGATAGAGGAAACTGATATACATGCTGGAGAAATAGTATGTAACACCATGATTGTGTCAGAATTACAACAACAAATTCAGGAAGCTCAACAGAGTGACAATGAGATGATTTGGATACATAAGCAATTGTCAGAAGGCCAAACGCCTGATGGATGGAGCAATTCTGCAAGTGGATTGAGATCCATGGGAAGATTGTTTGTGCCATTACCACTCAGAATGAAGGTATTGGAAGAAGCTCATAACTCAAAGTTTACAGTACACCCAAGAGGATCAAAGATGTACCATGACATGAAGAGACAGTAATGGTAGAAGGGAATGTACCACTTGTCAACAAGTAAAGATTGATCATCAGAAGACAGGAGGATTACTTCAACCTTTACCAATTTCAGAATGGAAATGGGATCATATCACTATGGACTTTGTTATGGGTTTACCTAGAATAGTTCATGGTAAGGATACCATATGGGTGATTGTGGATAGACTAACTAAGTCTGCACATTCCCTAGCTATTAAGAAGAAGGATACATTGACTACATTGAGTCAAATGTACATACATGAGATTATCAGGTTACATGGAACTCCAGTGTCCATTGTATCTGACAGAGATTCCCGTTTTACATCACAATTTTGGCAAAGCTTACAGAAGGCTTTGGGAACTAAACTATCACTTAGTACTGCATATCATCCTCAGACAGATGGACAATCAGAAAGAGTGATTCAGATTGTGGAAGACATGTTGAGAGCATGCGCATTGGTCTTCAAGGGGAGCTGGAGTGAACACTTACCATTAGTAGAGTTTGCATACAACAACAGTCATCAAGCTAGCAGGGAGACCATGTAGATCACCAGTTTGTTGGACTGAGATTGGGGAAAGAAGCATATTTGGACGTGACATGGTACAAGAAACAACTGAGAAGGTGCAACTGATTAGGCAAAGGCTAATCACAGCACAAAGTAGGCAGAAGAATTATGCAGATAAGAGACGTAGACCATTAGAGTTCAATGTGGGTGACATGGTATTGTTAAAGGTTAGCCCACATAGAGGAATCAAGCGCTTTGGTAAGAAAGGGGAGCTTTCACCGAGATATATTGAACCATTTCAAGTACTGCGTCGAGTTGGAGCAGCCGCATGCCAGTTGGAACTACCACAACAGATTGGGCATAAACATGACACATTTCATGTATCAATGCTGAGGAAGCATGAAAGAGATCCCTCATATGCCATTGACTCTGTACAAGTCATGGATTGGGAGGATTTGGAAATTCAAGAAGATGCTACATATGTGGAACAACCAGTGAAGATATTGGACTACAAAGAACATGTATTACGCACCAAAACCATTCCCATGGTTAAGATACAATGGCAGCGTCGACAAGTTGAAGAAGCGACATGGGAAATGGCATCTGAGATTCAGGATAAGTATCCTGAACTCTATAGAGGTAATACTTGAATTACGAGGACGTAATTCTTTTAAGGGGGGTAGGGTTGTAATACCCTGACCCAAATTTGACTGCATACATGCATGATATGGTCAAGTATGAGTCCATCTTTGTTTGTGTGAGTGTGATATACCTTGCTTGTTACGTGTGACTTATGCATGTTACGTGTGATTAATGCCTTGTTTGTTCATTATAGCTAAGTGTAGGGAGTTGCCTTAGCAGCAGGGGTTAGACAGAGGATGTTCAAGCATGTTAGATAGCACATTGGTGCATATATGGCTAGCATGACACTTAGGCTAGACGAGGTTTAGCTAAGTTGTTGTTCTGATTTCTTTCAAGCACGTATGTGGTTATGATAGAGTCTTGGTTAAGGTAGAGAACCTGACACATGAGTCAGAGAAGTTTTGATAACCATTACCTTGTCATAGGTTTGACATGTCACTTAGCCATTGGTTGTGAGAGACTGAGTATATGGAAACTCTATTGCTTTGCGTACAAGAATACATAATCCTTAGCTAATGAAACTAGATATAGAATAACAGTATATAAAGAGAACTTGAGGTTGAGTCTAGGGTTGCCGCAAGAAGGAGAGCTAGAACCCTTGAGAACAGAACTTGGAGCTAGAGCTGGTAGAGGTCTCTGGTGTATCATACCTTGATTGTTGTTGTGATTACTTGCTTGTTGAGGTAGGCGCAACACAAACCCAAAACTGTTTTGATTAAGCTATTGTTTTACAAACTTCATATTTCTATCATGTTTGATGATTAACTGACATAGTTCTTGAGCATGGTGTTCCACTTTGGGCTGAGGTCCATGAGACGGGTGTGATCTCTAAATATTCTATGATTTGGGTACGAGTTATCCATGGAAACGGATGTGATTTCCTAAACCTGCGCAGGGTAGCTCTTGTTTGAGCTGAACTCCGGTTGTGTGAGCTGATTGCTATGTTCTTTGCTTGATGTATTGGGTTGTCAATATGGTTCAGAGGTTATGTGCTTGCTCATGTTGATTTGTTTTCAAAACTTGCATCTGTATTGCATTAAAACTGTTTTGTTGCTTCTTGCCTACTGAGTGTCACAACTCACGTCGTTTAATGACCAAAATTCCAGATTTCATGACTACTGGTGGAGCTAACAATGGAGGGAGTTAGAAGCTGACAGACAAGCTTGTTTGCTTAGAAGTCTACTGTCCTTTAGAGTTATTTTCAGTTGATTGTAATAAGTATCATTAGACCTTGTAATGATGAATAGAAGCAGTTGAGAACTGCTGGTGTTTATTTCTTTCTTTAGAGCTTTGAACCTTGTCTCAGTTTGATTTAAGTAGAGAAGACATATTCAGTTGTTTTGGAATTCATTAAACGTTATCCATGCCAGTTATCTTTACGTAGAACCTTGTATAGATGTTAAAGCCTTATACATGTTGATAATGAACCCTTTACCTGATGATAACCATGACTACCATGAACTATGCCTAGCTGTTAATATGAAGCCTTGCTGCTGATAGTTGCCTAATGCTGATGCTATCCATATACTGTATAACCTATTAAACCTGACGCTGTGAGTTGATGTATGATGTATGATGTACTGCCGTTCAAGTCATTGTACTCACCTCTCAAAGCCTTCAACCATCACTGATGATGTGTTACCTACTAGTCTCACTATGACTACCTCATATCACCCTACCCTGATTCACTCTTACTTGTACATTGAGGAAACCATACGTATGTCAGTACCTTGTTAAGACCATGCTATGACATCACTAATGAAGTAGGAGAAGAACCTTGATACCACCCTTATGCACGCAATGATGATGCTCTAACCATCACAGAGTAGTTATCATTGTCATGTATTGCTATATCATACCATACTTCAAGCTGTGTAGTGATCCCATCATATCATTACCCTATGACTATATAGTTATACCCTTCAACCTGAGTCAGTCTCCATGATGCGACTCAATGCCTGTGAGATGTTCTTGGATGTAGTATACCTACACAGGAGAGACACTGATGGGTAGTATACTTGATCTTACACTATGAGATATTACTGAACCAATAAGTCATTAGACCTCGTAGAGGTTGTTTTTACCTGCAAAAACAATGTATCGTCTCTGGGTACTTTCGTAGTGCTCGGAGATCAAAGTCGAACAAGACAAGCCTAAACCAAGGATGGTCGTTCCCGTCTTGCTTCAGTCACAGAGAGGATAGAGGTTGGTCTAGGGAGGGAAACAACGAAGAAACTTGAGATCAGGTTGAGGATGTGTTTTGGGTGTAAGGGTTCAAGATCTCCGTCGTGAAGTCGACTGGAAATCTCCAAGGCTAGA
>JAJJMA010084741.1:0-10492 GCA_023529015.1 Papaver nudicaule
GGCTGAACATAGTGAGTTAACCATTTTGGTAAGAGAACTACTGTGTGCCGGGTCATTTCTCAAGGAAAAAGTGCAAGGTGCATTTGAGGGTGTGACACCTAGGGAGATGGTCAGCGCCATCCAAGATGATTTGGCCTAATGGCCTGAGGGGATGGCCAGTGTCATCCAAGATATAGTTGGCCTAGTGGCCTAGGGGATGGCCATCTAAGATAGTTTGGCCTAGTGGTCTAAGGGGATGGATAGTGCCATCCAAGATAGGACTAGTGGCCTAGGGGATGGCCAGCGCCATCCAAGGTGGAGTTGGCCTAGTGGCCTAGGGTTGGCCAGCGCCATCCAAGGTAGAGTTGGCCTAGTGGCCTAGGTGATGGCCAGCGCCATCCCAGCGTACTTCGGCCTAGTGGCCTAGAGATGGCCACCGCCATCCCATACTGCTTTTGGCCTAGTGGTATAGGGAGATGGCCAGCGTCATCCAAGACAGAGTTGACCAGTGGCCTAAGGGGATGGCCAACGCCATCCAAGATTGGTCTGGCCTAGTGGCCTAAGGGGATGGCCAGCGCCACCAAGATTGGTCTGGCCTAGAGGCCAATGGGATGGTCAGCGCCATCCAAGATTGGTCTGGCCTAGAGGCCAATGGGATGGCCAGCGCCATCCAAGATTAATCTGGCCTAGTGGCCTAAGGGGATGGCCAGCGCCATCCAAGATTGGTCTCGCCAGCGCCATCCAAGATTGGTATCGCCTAGAGGCCAATGGGATGGCCAGCGCCATCCAAGATTGGTCTCGCCTAGAGGCCAAGGGGATGGCCAGTGCCATCCCATGATAACTTGGCCTAGTGGCCTAGGGGGATGGCCAGTGCCATCCCATGATGATTTATTTGGCCTTGTGGCCAAGGATAGCAAGCGCCGTTTTTTGAGTAGTTTGGCCTAGTGGCCATAGAGGGGCTTGGCCGTGTGATGGCCAAGCATAACAAGGGTGGTGTATGACCATAAGATGGTGCTGGCCAGAACATTCCTCGTCTAACCAGGGTAGTTGCAGCAATCCTGCTTTCCTGATTGCAAAGTTATTATATTTAGTTGGGTGGTGCAAAATTTTACTACTTATTATGGACTTGTTCTAAGCCCGTTATGTTGTTTTACACTTTTACCCATATATACTCTAAAATCCACCATCTACAACAATATTTACACTCAGAGTCGTAAAGGACTCTCCCATTACCTTGACGATACTAAGAATCGTCATAGTTTTATGTAATTTTTTTGACGATTCTGGGACTGAAGCAATTGGATTGAGTTGATTTTCAACGAATTTAACACTCAAATACGTCTTCCCATCATTGTTTTGAGCTTTGAGAATCATGTTTGAACATTTTTGAAAACACAAATACAAATGGTGGTGGTGGTGGTGGAATTGGAGGCGGTGTTGGTGATAATGGAGGTGGTGGTGGTGATAATGGCTAACTATCTAATCTCATTATAATTGGCTAGTTAATAATCTAACATTTTTGATAATCAATAATCTAATTTGCTAATCCTATTTACAATCTCTAATCCTAATTAAGGTGGATATGGGGTTTTTGAGATTACTTCACTCTAACACTATTTCGGCCTTTAGTTCTTGCCCCCCTTGAAAATATCCTCACCCCCAAAATAGCAAGGAACTTTCAAAAAAAAAAGGCTACATGTATCAACAATTATACTTAATAATAATTAAAAAAAATATCGTATTAACGATCATAAATACTCCTTCCATCTCAGAAAAATTGACTTTTTAGTTTTTTTAGTTTTTTTTTTCTAAAATTATGTGAAATGAAAAAAGTGGTCACTTTTTCTGGAACGAAAAAAGTATGTAATTCTCTTTTCTTTTTCTTAATATGTATTCTTGGTGTTGCTTTTGAAGGTGATCTTCATCAATTTTCCACTCTTCTTGGTTGTCATATTGGTTGCTTACCAACATCTTATTTTGGCTTACCTTTAGGGGATAAAAGTGGAGGGATGGCCAAATGTGATAAAATAATTGATAAGTTCACAGTTAGACTTGCAGGTTGGACAAAATCTTTACTTTCTAGAGCCGGCAAACTCACCTTGATAAACAACATTCTATCAAGCTTACCAGTCTACTATATGTCTTTATTCGTGATTTCCACGCCTGTTGTCAAGAAGCTTGAAAAGCTCATGCGAGAATTATTATGGCATGATGGAAATGGTAGAAGAAAAATGCATTTGATGAAGTGGGAGTTGTTATTTAGAAGAAAAAAAACATGGTGGTTTATTCATCAAGTGTCTCAAAACGATGAATAATGCTTTATTGAGCAAATGGTTGTGGAGATTCGCTGATGAAAAGGATGTGTTGTGGAAGGAGATTATTGTGGAGAAATATGGGGTGGATACGGTGAACTGGATATCCAAATATCCAAAATCAACATATGGCAGATCACTCTGGTATCTATAATGAACTGCAATGATTTGTTTACAAAGCATGTGCGCTTCAAAGCAGTACCAGTGTAAGGTTCTGGCTCGATACATGGTTTGTTGAATCTAATTTATCAGTTAGATTCCCTTCTCTATTTGCTGCAACAAGGTCAAAAGAGAAGTACATTGCTCAAGTTTGTAAACAAGAAGGAGGTAATATTTCTTGGGATTTAAACCTACCTAGATGGGTTAATGCTAATGCCAGAGGAGAACTACCCATTATGCAGAATGAGCTTCAGGATTTCCATTTGCAAACTGATATAGAGGATGTGTTGCAGTGGTCTCTAACCTCGAAAAAGAACTTCATTGTCAGTTCTACGTATAACAGTTTACTGGCAGATCTTGGAGGGACTGACTGTGACTCCATTTTCCAGATTATATGGCATCAGAAACTGCCTCTTAAGGTCTCATTTTTCTTGTGGACTTTATGTCACAATAGACTGCCAACTCGAGATCGTCTTAATAGAAGAGGGATGGGAGTTCCAGAGGTTTGCATATTCTGTCAGGAAAACGAAACTCCAAGTCATTTGTTTCTCTATTGTTATTTCGCCACTGAACTATGGTCTCTCTTTTAGTCAAAGCTGCAATAGTCCTTTACAATTCATGACAACATCATCTGCACCCTCCACTCCTGGAATTTACACCTATCTGATAAAGGGAGCAACACAATTTGGGATTTCCAACCTGCGCGCAGTTATAATGTGGAGTGTATGGTTAGAAAGGAACGCTCGGGTTCATGGTGCTCCACCTAGTTCTGGCACTACAGTCTTTGTTAAGGCAAAATGTTTCATGTTCACCTGGTCTCTAGTCATTAACAACTTTGAGTCTGTAGACTATAATACCTTCATGGCTAACTGGCCTTCCATGTATTTCCCTTCTCCAGAGAACTGACTTGCCTAGTAGCATGTTACTAGCATGTTCTTGTTTCTCTCCTTGTTTTGCTTCTCATAGGGTGGTACAAGATTTTTTGTACCCTCTATTTTTTGATTAATACAATCTCCTCTTTAATGATAAAAAAAACGACCAAGAGAGTTTTACATGTTTTCTTAACAATAAGATCTTATTTTTCCTGCCGAAAAAGAATTAGGGAAAAAACCTAAACCTTTGCAGTTACAATTTTTTTTTAATCGTTCAATATGAAAATTTTATTGAAAAAAAAAAGACACACAAGGTGTGTGAGGATGAATACAACTTCGAAAAGCACAAGAAATCAAACAAAAGCGATAATAACAATAGCACGAAAAAAAACTAAACCATAGAAAGAGAAGTATCGCTACTTATAGTTTGAACGCCAACCACTTCAAGGGAACTCATCGATATCTTTAAAACTTAAACCCTTATGATTTTTCTCCGCATCACTAAACATCTTTCGATGATTTTCCTTCGAAGATGGAAACTTAAACCCATAACGGAACCATAATCTAAGAGTTTGTTTGCTGAAAACTCGTTAGGAGATGCAAGAGATTTTGGAACATATTTCTTTTTTGCTCTCAAAGTACCAATAGGGAAGAGACCTGTCGCCTTAGGTTTTGAGCTCACTTTTCAATTAGATACAAAAATTGGTTCCGAAGAAGACGGTTTCTGGATTGTATTCTCCATGTCTTTCACTACTAACTCCGAAGTAGCAACTCCCTCCTTTTTTTCAAGACCATCAAATTTATTATAATTTTCAAAACCAAGTGGAATGGAAGGGTCGGTGGAAGTAGAACTTGCTTCTTCCGAAACCTGTTGAGCACGTTTATCAACCACAATATCCAAAGCAGAAATTGGGTCATATACCTGCCAGGGGCTAAGCCCATGATGTAGCGGACGGCAAAAAAAAGGACTATCAAGTTTCCATCATTTGCGACCTCCACTGGCTCAGAGATTGACTCTAGGATACTGAGAGACAAACTTTCCGGTTACAACTAAAGGATGGTATAAATTATTAATCAAGAGAATTGAGAGGCAAACTTTCTATTAGTTATTACTTCAATTGTGAAGCAAAATTAAAGTTTAAAGTACTCTCTATTTTTATCATTTTGCTCACGAATGAAGTATGCTAGTGTAAATTATTGAACAGAAAAAGTCCCCATGACAAAATGAACTTGGTTACCGACCACAGTAATAAATAGTTTCTCAACTTAAGTCCTTAAACTAGAAAAATTGTGATGCATGCATCCGGTCTCTTGTCAACGTATACTCAACGATCACGTATGGAGCTTTTTGTGTTGTTTGCCACATGAATCATCTTCAACAAAAAGCTTAAAAGTGACCTTAAACTCATAACTGTCAAATTGTGAACCCTCCATTTCATAGCAATCTACAAGAAAGTGAAAAAGTTTTGAATAAAATTACGTATACATATTTGAAAGGTCTAGCTAGACCTAGGACAATTCGAGAACTTCCATGATTCAACCTAAATAACATAGATTTTTTTTTCCTTCCCTTTTTTGATCAAGAGCAATTTCTAGTATTAGTATAGTCGTAGGTTCTTGTCTATTCTTGCATTGTTGTTTATTATCATCACGGTCCCGGCCACTAAAGCAGCCAACAAAAGTACTACACCTATAAATTGTTGAGTTTTGGTTCGTTCAAATTTGTGATGATGAGTGATTCCACTAATTGGACTTACTTTTACATTTCTTTGAATAATTTCAAATTTCTTTACACATGTTTAGACTCAAAACATGGTAATAAAAAGGAAAAATTGTCGTTGAATACTAAGTTTATGATTGTTTAAGTATGGTTATCGTGTCAAAGTAATGGAGGTTTAAGTTTAACTAATCATGCTATTTGGTAGCTTGATTAGCCATGTTCTTAGGGCATTTAACATGCTAGTTGTTTTATGGGCCTATTTTGGTAGCTAATGTCGTTGGTTATACGCCTATCGAACGTGGTTTGTTTGAATATGACTTCTCTAGATCATTATTGTTTGCGTTCTGGATGGTTAAATTCCAAGTATATTCGAATGATCTATAGTTAATTTGTAATTAATTTCTTATCGCAGGGTCGGTCAAGAGGCAGTTCACTGTACTTCACTACTCGGGGGCAGAGCTAGAGCTAGGGCTAGTGCCAAGGATAGGCAAATAATGTCGTGGGTGAGCAACAACATGGAGGATTTACTTACGATCTTATTTTAACACTATTTCACACTTTCAACGCCGTTTTTTTTTTGTATAATATTGGAACACTAACCATTCCATTATCAGACTCTTCTTCAACATTATTTGCATTAGCTTGATGTGTTTTCTTACGGAAATTCTTCTTTTCCGGACAATCTTTCTTGAAATGGTCATCCTTGTTATAAACATAGCATTTGAATTTACCCGGTTATGACTTAGACCTTGACTTACACTATGTTTGGTAGCATCTGAGTCGGGCGTCTGGGTCTGAGTCGACCTCTGACTCGGCCCGACTCAGATGTCAGACCGATTGGTTACAAATTTTCATATGCAGAAGGGTATTTTCAGTCCAAATAAAATGAATCAGATGAGTCAGATCTGACTAAAAAAACAAACACATTTTGGAGACAGATCTGACTCACCCAGATCTTTATTGGGTCAGATAATTTCTGTCAGATCCAGACTTGTCAGATCTGATTTTTTTTACCAAACATGGTGTTAGATGTGCCTCTATCAAAACCATCCTTTTATTTTGTTCTTCTTCTTACAAACAATACATCTCTCGAACTCTCTTTAGGCCCTTTCCCATGGGGAATGAAAAAGGTGAGCTTTGCCATCCCACGTGGCCTAGCAAACCAAATTTGTCATAGTGGGAAAAGAAGAAAAATCCCTCGGTCGATGAGAATCATGTCAGTCAACGAAGGAAATTATATCGGTTGATGGATTTTCCCGACCGTTTTTTTGTCGACTATAAAAGCCCCTGATACAGGAGTATCTAGGTTAGACAAGATTGAACCTCTAGAAGGTTAGACGAGCATGTTGTGGCTAATGAATATCTAGAAGATACTAGAAGAGGTGACGATTATTGGTATTCCCTAACTTAGGCTTTTCCTAGTTTATGAGAGTTTCTCAATTTAGCTTAGAACTCAGTTTCCTAGTTTAGGTAAAACAGTAATCATAGTTCTTTATAAATAAAGAGAACTATGCTAGAAGAGAGGTAGACGAGATAGAAGAGAAGTAGCAGAAAACAGACGAACTTGTAAGCAAGAGTTTTTCTCTAAAGTTCAATAAAGAAGAAGCATTAAAACTGAATACTCGTTTCTGTTTTTACGTGTTTTTCTCTATTTGTTCTTGATCAAACTCTTCTCAGCTCTAACTCTAGCTACCACTGATCGTGTTTGTATCAAGTGGTATCAGAGCCACGTTCTGACTTCTAGGGTTAACGTGGTGCATGGTCTTAACACGACATCAGTACACACGATTAAGAGAAGATATTGTCATATTACCAGACACAAGAAAACCTAGGGGTAGCACTAAAACCAAGATGGGATGAGAAGAAGACAAGAGTAATCCACAAACGGATGAAGACATATTTTCCAAGCTCGAACTTAAGATACATAATCTAATTGAGACCCTAAACAAGTTCATGAAGGCAAGTTTAGAAAATCAGAAACCTTTTAACCCCAAAGCTACCAAGAATGGTTCAGAGGAAGAGAGAAAGGAAGAAAGCTCAGAAGGAGAAGAAGAAGAAGATAAACCAACCAAGAATCTTTATGGAGGACTGAAGGTAGAATTCAAGCTAGAAATTTCAGATTTCCACGGAGTAATAGATGCTGAAAAACTAGATGGATGGATTGACAAGAAGGAAACATATAACATATTTTACAGTTCATCAACTGGTGGAAACCCATAAGCTCAGTTTTGCTAGCCTAAAGTTATCTAACTATGCGTTGACATGGTGGAAATCCTACAGAAAGAAGCATGATGTAGAGTCTTTGACTTGGCAACAGTTTAAGGCATTGTTGAGAAAACACTTTTATCTTGTGGGCTATGCAGATGAAAGATGGTATAAATGGCAACATTTGCCCCAAAAATACCAACAGAGCGTACAAGACTATACTGCTGAGTTAATTCCACCAACCTCTAGCTTTAGATATAGATATTGGTAGTGATGAAGTCTTTAGGAAATACATGGGGGGTCTTCTTGACTATATCGGAAAAGAGTTGAAGTTATTCAATGTGATAGACTTAGAAGACGCTACCATTAAAGTTGTAGCTATTGAGTCCAAGAACAAGAGTAGTGGGAGTTCAGAAAGGAGAACTGGAACTCGAGGGGAAGAAAAAAAATATGAAGAAATTTGAATCAAACAAAAGTCGGACTATTACGTCTGACAAAGAAGAAAAAGTATGCGAACATTGTCAAGGAAAATGACATGTTAAGGATACATGCTGGGTTCTTTTTCCTCATCTCAAACTTCGAAAATTAAGAGAGAGTGAAGGCATAAGGAACTCAAGAAGGACTACCTTATTAACAGAAGACTCTAATATAGAAGATTTGCCTGAAATAAGTCAACCTGATCCAAAGATCACCTTGATGATGGGCAGTGCTAAGCAGGAAGAAGTCAACCTCGAAGAAGAGTTGTTTCGTGTTAAAATTCAGGTGAAACAAAGCATTGTCGATACTATTCTTGACTTTGGAAGCCAGAAGAACTTGATTTCTGCCTAGTACGTCAAACGGGACTAAGTACCACATCTCATCCTAAACCCTATCCTTTAGGGTGGATACAAAAAGACATGGAGTTACAAGTAACAACTCAGTGTAAGTTTAAGTTTGCTATCACATATAAGTATATAGATGAAGTTATCTGTGACGTAGTACCATTAGACGTAGCACAAGTGATTTTTGGGCAGCCTTATATGTGGAAACGCGATGGTGTACTCTACCATAGAGAGAGAATTTACCGTCTTGTCAAGGATGGGAAGGAATATTGAATTCAGGCAAGTAAGAATTCTACACCTATGAACTTGGTATCTACAAACCAAGTCAAGAGGCTAATCAATGCTTATGGTAAGTTTGCCTTGTTACTAATCAGACCAGTAATGGGGGAAAAGAAGATGGTGCTACATTCTACACTGTCTCATACACAAAACAGTGAGATTAGTTTCATAAAAGAAAGATTCAAGGAATTATTTCAAGGAGGTGAAGGTACCACCAAAAAGAAATATTGAACATGAAATTGTTCTTTCCGGAGATACAGCACTACCTAATTTAGGGTTATATATAACATCTATCCTTGAGTCAGAAGAGATAAATAAGCAATTGTTAGAGCTTGTGTCTCTCCAGTTTTATTAGTACCTAAGAAAGATGGGGGATGGAGGATGTGTGTAGACTATGGAGCTCTTAACAAGATAACCATCAAGAATAGGTATCCTTTACCAAGAATTGATGATTTTCTTGATCAGTTGGGAGGTGCACAATTATTTACCAAGTAAATCCGGATACCACCAAGTACGGATCAAAGAAGAAGACACATGGAAGACATCATTCAAGACTCGCCAGGGATTGTTTGAATGGTTGGTTATGCCGTTCGGATTATGCAATGCCCCAGCCACTTTTATGAGGCTGATGAATGAGGTACTACAATCCTTCATTGATGATTTTGTGATTGTTTATTTAGATGACATCTTAATTTTCAGCAGAACTTGGGAAGAACATCAGTTACATATCATCAAGGTATTAACAGTCTTAAAAGAGAACTCCTTATGTATGAATGGAAAAAAATGTGAGTTCGGGAAACAAGAATTAATATTTCTTGGTTTCGTAATTGGAAAGGAAATATCAAGGTCGACCCAGGAAAGATTGCAGTGATCTCAACTTGGCCTATACCCAAGAATGTCACTGAAGTTCGAAGTTTTTTAGGAGCTTTCCAATATTTACGTAAGTTTATACTGCACTTCTCACAAATTGCAGCTCCACTACATGAACTGACAAAAGCCAACAAGATATTTGAATGGGAGCCAAAACACGAAGCTACATTCCAGATATTAAAAAAGAATATTACTGAAGCACCAGTGTTGGCTTTACCCAATCTACAGAGACCATTCGAAGTAGAAACTGATGCTTCCAACTATGCATTAGGAGTTGTGTTATTCCAAGATGGAAAACTAGTAGCTTATCATTCTGAGATGTTTACAGGGCCAGTTCTTAACTACCCTACATATGACAAGGAGTTGTATGCCATGCATCAAACCATGAGGCATTGGAGACCCTATTTACTTTGGAAACAAGTTGTAGTCCACACTGATCACAAGCCACTAAAATACTAGCAAACTCAGTCTAAACTTCAGCAAGCTAGACACATGAAGTGGGCATCTTACTTAGAACAGATTAGTATACATATCAAATATAGACAGGGGGTGACCAATAAACTAGCTGATATGTTATCCAGACCACCAACCAGCACAACCTTACTTGTGGTCATGCAGATGCAACCGTTGTTCCCTAAAGAATATGCTCAACAATATGAGCAGGATGAAGATTTCAAAGAAGATTATGAGAAGTTACAACAAGGAAAAACTAGTGAATATCAACTAGTAGATGGGTTGATGTATAAAGGGTCAGCGTTATGTATACCTAAAGAAGCAGATAGATTCCATTGGATCAGGGAGGCTCATACCTCACACATAGCTTGACATTTTGGAGTGGAAAAGACTCTACTCAACCTAAGGCGGTACATTTTCTGGCCAAGGATACGTACGAGGATGCATACTATGCAATACTTCAAACCAGCCAACAGAAAAAGAGTATTGTACATCCCATTGCCAGTGTTAGGGCATTGTCCGGTCAAACCCACTAGCGTTGGTATGTCAAGCTAGTTGTCAGTTTTAGGTGTCAAAACTCAATTCTTGATTTAGCCTACTAGAGTTTAGATTTCGGAATTGGGATATAGACAAAGTAGTAGAGACCTTGAAGACGAAAACTGTGAAGACAAAGAAGACATCAATTATTCTTCATCAACAAAAGGTTAGTAGGAGTTATGACTTTATGGATATTCTTCTATTCTACTTTCTCTATTCTTTCGAAATATAGTCGACTACTTTAGTAGTGATAATAGCGATTGAGATCGTATTCTTGTGTAACGT
>JAJJMA010084748.1:0-10801 GCA_023529015.1 Papaver nudicaule
TTTTTGTCTTTCATTCATCAACATTCTGAAAAGTAGCCCAACTAACTTATTTGGCATTTACCCACAGTACTAACAGAGCAATACTGTCAGGAAGTGTGTTTGTCTTCTTTTACAGAACTTCGGCGAATGGGTCCTAGAGGAAGAAGCAATAAAGCCCCGGCGGGTAGGCCTCCTCGACATCCTATCCCTCCTACACCAGCAACATTCCCCAGTGGTCACAACACTAGAAGCAGAGCAATGGAACCAGCTGGTCGGACAAATACCTTTTTGGCAAGCCCATCTCGGCGACCACCTGTTCAGCGAGTAGCACACCAGGAGGAGGTTTACATGGAGGACATCACTCATTTAGAGAATACAGAAAGGTCACCTGAACCCAATCCAATGCTACGAAGGATTAGTGGTGAAGTAGAAGCAAATGCTTGCGGCGAGCAAGTTGATGGTGGAAGACTCAATATGGGAAACATAGGCGAGACGTCAAATGTTAGGGAAGAAGCTCAAAATGCTACTGCAGGAGGCTCAGTGGCAGCTAATATTCAGCAGCAGTTGGTGCAAGATGTCGGCGAAACACTACATGTGGCAGAAGAAACTCCAGCGGTGGTGGCAGAACCTATTATAGCGGGAGAAATTCCGCAGGCGGCAAGCATAAATGGTGCGACGATAGTACCTGGAGCTACTGTAACTCGCCCAGTGGTGATAGCAGATAACACTGGATCCACAAATACTACTAAAGCATTGCTGAGGCAAATTCTTGAGGCCAATAACAGGCAAGCGAGTCAGATGGAGAGACAAATGCAATTGCAGATGGAGACGGTACTTCAAAGTCATAGAGAATTGATGGCGGCACAAAATAAAGGTCATGCATCCCACTCGCATTCCACTCGCCATGCGTCCCATGCGCATACAACTCGCCGAGTTGAAAAGAGTGGAACCAGCATAGCAGGGATCTCAGATTCATCGGCGAAATATGACGAAAGAGGCAGAAGGGTAAACGTGCCTGGAAGAGATAGCAAAGACCATAGCAGCTCTAAGCGACGGCATAAAGTAGATAAAGAGATGAAGAAGGACCTTCGCCGACTAAAAGATAAAGTGGAAGCTTTAAGTGGATCTTCGAGGGAGTCGAAATTTAAGGTTGCACTTTTAGAGGCACAGAAAACACCCTTTCATGATTGTATTACATATGGGTACGTGTCTCCCAAATATTCTACCCCTAAATTCACCTCCATCTATGATGGAAGCGGAGACCCTACACAGCATTCAAGAGCTTATAAGCGAGATATGGCGGCTTGGGTAGGATCAGATCCAATAATGTGCATGGCATTCACCGCTACGTTGAAGGACGAATCCCTAGCCTGGTTTGATGGGCTAAAAGAAGGAAAATCAAGTCTTTTGAGAAGTTAGATTGCAAATTCCTGCATGCTTTATTCAGAAAAACAGAGGTCGACCCGGCGTGGAAAGATTATTCAACATCAAGAGAAGGCCCTCGGAGACCTACAAAATTTTTATTCAAAGATGGAGGAAAGCGAGTAGCGAAGTAGGATCAGAGGTGTCAGAAAAAGAGAAGATAAGATCATTTCTTAGCGCCATGGAGACGACGGACCAATTATACCAAAAGTTATTTTGGGACATGCCAAAGGATCTACAGACCTTGAGGGCGATGCAGGATGAATGGTTAAATTATGAAGAAATTCGAGAGGAGGAGCTGCGCCTGAAGAAGGAAAAAGCAACAAATTCACTCGATCAATAGTTTCTCGCCGGAAGACCAGGAAGAAATTAAAAAAGAGTGGTTGAAGGCAGAATAGCGGAAGTTGACGCAGAATCCCTCTTCGGCGGTGGTAGTACCTGAGGTAGGAAAGCAGCAACAGCAAGTTACCGCCGAGCAACATTGGAATTCGCAGAAGCGAGAGAATTATGATGGGCGTGACAAGCAAGACAATCGAGGAGGAAACTATGGACGAGGAGGAAGAGATAATCGGCGAAATGGGAATGGTGAAAGAAGATATAATGGAGATAATAGAAAATTCGGCAGAGGCAACCAGCAACCTTTCCAAGACGCTACTCTACCAAAGTTGCGTGTCTCCTACACGGATGCATTTGGTCAGATTGAAAGTTCAAACTGCAGGGATGACATCCGCTATCCTTATAACAGAGGAAACCCAAGGGCCCCGCCAACCAATACCAATTCCTTTTGTCAATTCCATCAGTTCCATGGCCATACAACTGAGAACTGCACCGGCGTACAGCAAGAAGTTCATCGATTCATCCGCCTGGGGAAATTTCAGGAATTCCTAGAGTTGCCACCACCACCTCCTATCATGGTCCAGCCAATTCAAGCCATTCCAGCTCATACTCCAAATGTGTACGAGGTAAAGGTTGAGCGAGATTTGTTGGAATTAGACTGTTTTTCCATTGTACATTCAAAGATTACCAGGGATGAATTTCATGATAATGTTCTATCTCGTGTTCATAAGCGAGATAGAACGGGAAATGAGATTTGTAGTGTCGCTGCCAAGCAAGAGCCTTTGCAAGATTGGATGAAAGCATGCGTCGGATTCTCCGCCGAAGAGATTCCTCCAGAAGGAAGAAATCATAACAACCCCTTGGTTCTCACCATTCAGATGGGGCAGTTCAGGTTGCCAAAGGTGCTTATCGACCCGGGAAGTTCCATGGATATCCTCTTTAACACTGCCTTCGAGGCAATGAGGGAAAAGGATGATAAAATTCCCTCGCCGACAGTCTCCTCCTATAACATTTACGGATTTAATGGCATCGCTTCCAAGCCTAAAGGCGAGATTGAGTTTAAAGTCAAGATTTGCAAGGATTATTTCTTAAAAACTACTCTTTGCATTGTGGATGTTGACTCGCCGTATACCGCAATCCTGGGAAGACCATGACTCCACAGTTTGAAAGGAGTACCTTCTACTTATCATCAACGCCTGAGATTCCCCACACCAATGGGAGTCGCCGAGTATGTAGGAGATTTAGCAGTGGCCAAGGCGTGTAATTCGGCAGATGTGCAAATGCGAGAAAATCGAAAAGCGAAGATTGCAGAGAAAAAGAAGCTCGGCAAGGAAGCGGTTAAGGAGCAGGAGATTCTAGACTTCATCGCCAACCCAACCACATATATGCATTCAGTAAACTCGGTAGAAGACTCGGCGAAGTATGAAGGGAAGACTTTATAGCAATTAAAGGAACCATCGCCGATGGGTGAACCAGAGTTACATTTCACGGCGGTGGAACCCACTAGAGACATAAATATCGGCGATGCTAGTGATCCAAGGATGGTAAAGATTGGTACTCTGTTAAGCGAAAGCGAGTCGGCGGAGCTCCAAGCGCTACTTAAAGAATATATTGATGTCTTTGCCTGGGGCATGAATGAAATGCCAGGTATAGACCCGGCGATAGCATGTCATAAATTGGACATTGATCCAAAGGTCAGGCCTTTCAAACAAAGGATGAGGAAATTGGCCCCAGCTTACAAAGAAGCAGTAGAAGCAGAGATTGACAAAATGAAGGCATCTGGTATAATAAGGCCAGTACAATACCCACAATGGATAGCCAACATGGTAGTAGTGCCTAAGAAGAACAAAGGAGTAAGAATCTGCATCGACTTCAGCGACCTCAATAGAACATGTCCAAAGAATAGCTTTCCGCTGCCAAGTATTGACCAAACTGTAGATGCTACATCAGGTCATGAGCTGCTATCATTTATGGATGGTTATTCAGGATATAACCAAATACCTTTGGCGGAGGAAGATCAGAAGCACACAGCTTTCTTTTCCACTAAAGGGTTATTTTGTTACACTCGAATGCCATTTGGGTTGAAGAATGCCGGCGCTACTTATCAAGAAATGGCGCAGAGAATGTTTGAAAAATGGATAGGGAAGACGATGGAAGTATACGTCGACGACATGCTTGTCAAGAGCAAGAAGAAGCAAACTCATGTGGGAGACCTCAGAGAAATATTTAACCATATGCGTGTTACTAAGTTAAAAATCAACCAGGCAAAATGTGTTTTTGGTGTAACTTCAGGAAAGTTCTTGGGATATGTCGTCACCAAGAAGGGAGTGGAAGCTGATCAAGCCAAGATTAAGGCAGTTATAGAAATGCCCTCACCGGTAACAGTAAAAGATGTTATGCGACTCAATGGGACTTTGGCGTCTCTTAACAGATTCATCTCAAGGTTCTCCGATAAGTGCAAACTATTCTTCCAAACATTGAAAAAAGGAGAAAAGTTCAACTGGACTGAGGCACATGAGGCAGCTTTTCAAGGTATTAAAAAGTATCTCGCCACACTTCCAGCAATTCAACCACCTGAGCACGGCGAAGAGCTCAGGGTATATCTCGCTGCAACACCTTTTGCCATAAGTGTTGTGCTTGTAAGAACCAAAGGCGGAGAAACGCCTATATATTATATTAGCAGAACACTGCAAGGGGCAGAAAAGAATTATACTAAGATAGAACAGTTGATCTTGGCATTGGTCTTTGCATCTCAGCGATTACGTCCATACTTTCACGCTCATCCCATTGTGGTCCTCACCAAAACTCCAATAGAATCTATTTTGCACAGTTCTCAAAGGGTGGGGCGAATCGCCAAATGGAATCAGCAAATCGAGCAATTCGGCGTCCAATATGAAATACATACAGCTCAGCGGTCACAAGTTATTGCAGACTTCCTCGCCGACTTCCCAATTGATGAAGAAGAAGAGATAGAAGAAATCCCCTTCTCCCTGGATGAGCGAGAACATGAAATGCCAGATCTATTAAAATGCAGTCCTGATGGATGGGAAGTCTATGTGGACGGTTCATCAAATAAAAAAGGAAATGGAATAGGAATTGTCCTTATATCGCCGAAAGGAGCAAGTATAGTGCACTCGCTAAGGCTAGAATTCCTGGCGACTAATAATGAGGCAGAATATGAAGCAATTATTCACGCTATGCGAATACTCATTGAAATGGGCATCAGCGATGTTAGATTAACAAGCGACTCTCAACTAGTAATTCGACAAATATCTGGACGATATCAAACAGCAGACCCGTCTATGCAGAAGTACCTAAAACTTTCTAGGGAGTATTCCCAGAGGATTACAGGTATCAAGTTTCGCCACATCTGCAGAAAAGATAACAGGCATGCCGATGCACTGGCATTCATATCTTCAATGATGACAAATCCAGATGTCCCTTCAATAGCTATTGAAAGAGTGACGCAATCGTCGGTAGCAGCACGGGAGAAAAGAGAGGTGTTAACAACAAGCGCCGAAGAATCAGCAGAGACAGATTGGAGAACGCCGATACGATATTATTTGGACCGTTCAACCTTACCAGGAAAGCAAATCTTAGCTCATCAAGTTATCAGTCGTTCGGCGAATTATGAACTTCGAGATGGAATACTATATCGCCGATCATTTTCAGGACCATTGCTGCGCTGTGTATCAAGAGAGGAAGGCAATAAATTATTGAAAGAAATCCACGAAGGAGACTGCGGGAATCACAGTAGTCAAAGAGCACTAGCATTAAAGGTCAGAATGCAAGGATATTATTGGCCTTGGATGAACAAGGATGCAAAAGAATATGCTCAGCGATGCAAACCATGCCATTTTGTATGGAAGAAGAATCAAGGCGCCGGCGACATCTTTAAATTCAGTGCTTAGCCCTTGGCCTTTCGCCAAGTGGGGCATTGATATCATTGGACCGCTAACTACAGGCTCCGGACAACGGAAATACATTATCGTGGCGACAGATTATTTCACCAAGTGGTGTGAAGCTAAAGCTATCAGGAAGAAAACAGGACAAGAAGTATTCACATTCATCTGGGAGAACATATTTTGTAGATTTGGTGTACCGGCAGAGATATGTACCGACAATGGAAAAGAGCTGGTCGGCGACAACATAAAAAAGTTACTCGCTCATTACAGTGTCAAACTGGGAAAATCAACTCCCCTATACCCTCAGAGTAACGGACAGGCAGAAGCCACCAATAAGACTGTTGGAATGGGACTGAAGAAAAGGCTGGAGAAGCATAAAAAGGCGTGGTGTGAGCATTTGCACAATGTCTTGTGGTCATATAGAACTACGGTTCGAGAAGCAACTGGAGCATCTCCTTTCTTACTCACTTTTGGCGCTGAGGCAGTACTCCCATCTGAAGTAATCCTGCCCACTACAAAGCATGAGGCATGGGAAAAGAATTTGAATACAGACTTGATTCTGGCCAAGCTGGATGATTTAGAAGAGCAACGGCTGATCGCCCTCACACACATGGAGAATTATCACCGCCGATTATCAAGAGAATACAACAAGCGAGTGATTCCAAGAGAGTATTCGCCCGGCGAGCTGGTACTTCGAGAAATTCCCTCGTCTCAGCGAGAAAGATGCAGGAAATTGGAACCTGTATGGGATGGCCCTTATGTAGTCAAAAGAGTGGCTGGGCCAGGAGCGTATATACTGATTGATGAGCATGGCGTGCAACTTGAACATCCTTGGAACGCCAGGTTCCTTAAGAAGTACTATCCTTGATGGAAACAATGTAAAATCCGAAGTCTTGGGCGGGCATAATACCCAAGAAGTCTTATTAGCTCATGTAAAACAACAGCGAATAAGATCTGGGGACGTAGGTTTGCTATCATGCGCCGAACCCCGTTAACAAATTACTGTGTCACTTGCATTTTTCATTCACTGGGTAGTCTAACTACGGTGATGGCTAAAATTTCAAAGCTCCAAGAGCACAATGGCTGAGGCAAAAACACTCAGCTACAGGCTATAAAAGCCGTCTACAGAGGCACGAATGCCCAATAATCACAAGGCAATAAAAGCCATACAAAAACCCTGATCAGGTACTAAGGCCAAGTGCTATCTTTAAGGCATAATGCCCAAATCAATAAATCAACTAAGAGCCAAGACCTCTTATACAGAAAGCTTGCTTGCATTGAGTGAATGCACCTAATCGTAATAGTTAGTCCGACCCAGGCTTAGTTGTAAGGCCAGTCGTGTTACTTGTTGATCTGTAAGTGTTTGTAAGGAAATAAGGATCCCTTTGCTGTAGCATCACATCGGTGGTTCCGCTGGTGTGTTAATCCATCTACGCCGTAGCATCACCTCTGGCGGAAGCTATAGTGTATTAAAGTCTATGAGGGCAACCCAGACAACTTATATTAGATCGCCGACGGGCACAAATAATGGTTACGGCTGGGGTCTAACCCTGTCGCTCTGAGAAATTGTTGGCTATACGGGACTAGGACTTCACTCAATGGCAAGTTAAGTCTTTGAAGACATAATAGAGATGAACACGTTAAATGTAGCAAAAGAAGATTGCACATGGAAAGCAGATGTCATTCACAAAGATAACATTCACAAAGATAACATTCAAAAAGGGAAATAGTTCATTACAAGGAAACGAAAGATAATAATAGAAGCACAGAAGACTAAAGAAATGATGATTTATCCTTCTCAACATCCAAAATGGCAAAGGACAGGCTACTTCAACATCTGGGATCATTATAAGGACTTTTAGGAGAATAAGGCGCGCCTTGAGTGAGACCGCCGAGATTTCCCTCACCAGCATTTTCAGCTCTAGCATCCTCAGACTGGCTAGCATCGGCGGTAGCCCTTTCTGTGCTTTGCTCGTCGACCGACTGGCTAACGTCGGCGGTAGCCCTTTCTGTGCTTTGCTCGTTGATTGACTGGTTAGCATTGGCGGTCGTCATTCCTGTATTATGCCCGCCGAGTTATCCACCTTACATTTTCTGTACCAATGTCAAGAGGCAGATTTTGTTCCTTAGGATTTTCATCCTCAACTTCTTCTTCTGAACTTTCTTCCTCAGATTCTTCTTCTTGGTAGTTTTCTTCTTCTTGTTCTTCTTCATTTTCTTCTTCTGACAGCTCTTCCTTTCCGTGGGTGCTTGCCTTCTCTTTTAGTTGCATAGCAAGTTGTTCAGGAGTAGGCCGTCGGTAATCCAAGGGAATTTCCACTCCATGCTGAGGCAGGAACTTGTAAGCAAAGTCCTGAGCGCCGATAAAGGCAGCGCTAATGACATCTTCCTTATGACGCTTCTCCCAATATTGGATATCTTCCTTGGCTTCGGCGACCTCAATCTGAAGACTATCCCGGGCGCTGTCAAGTTCTTGAATCTTACCAGCACAAGAGGCATGGTCAAGAAGTTGCTTATTCAAATCTGCAAGCTTGCCAGCACAAGAATCATGTTCTCTGAGTTTCTCGGACAAATCTTTCATCTTGTCAGGGCAAGACTGGTGTTCTTTGAGCTCATCAGAAAGCTCCTGGACCTTCATCTCGAGTTCATGGCAACCTTTGGTGATCTCCTTTTGATGATCCACTTCATTCCTTATCTTTTGAATTGTAGCTGAGGCAAAAGAAGAAAGGAACATGGTAAAGATGGTTGAAAACAAACGCAAGTATGAAGAGTTATGGGTAAACCCTACAAAAGCTACCTTCTAGGTTGCGGAGATATACTCGCATGCCCTCTTGTGCCTCCCTAAACTGAGTCATATGAAACTCAAAATTTTCATTGGCACACGGACCTAACATTTGTTCTATTTGGCGTTGTTGGGTAGAACATTGCTTGTACAAATCAATCGTTAAAGCTTCATGCCTCGCCGCCGTATCTTTCCAGCGTTGAATTTGAAACTCGGCGGTCTCTTTGTCAGTACTCAGGCTAATAATTTAAGAAGCCATCTTGTCGGCTCTAGATTTTTCTTCTTGCCAGAGGAAAGAAGCTCGTTTATGACCTATCTCGGCCTCCGTCTTGGCAGCAAGGGCTAGTTCTTCTCGGCGAAGCGCATCATCACGTTGGCTAGTCATCCAGCCTAATTCCGATCGAGCAGCTTGATAAGTATTACAAAGATTTCTTATAATGTCAACATCTTGATCCAGCTCCCGGCGACACCATTTAAGGTCCTTGAGGAAATTGAACAATTGACTACACTGCTTAAAGTTGCTATTACTAAGTCTCTCGATTTCGGATTCAGCTCGCCTAAGCCTATCGTCATCAGAGGAATGGCAACCTTGGAGGGCAGGAAATCTAAGGGTCGGCGGAAGAACAAGACGGAAAGAAAAACAACAAAAGGAGATATGGAGATAACTTACTTTGCTGGGTTGTGATTGTCAGGCTTCGCTCTCGGGCCTCATTCCTCAACCTTTCAACCTCTTTGCTCTGCACTGAAGATTCATGAGTCAACTGGCTGACCTTGTTGGTGAGATTAATGATCTCACGGCTAAGACCCTCATTGGCTGAGGCAACACTCAAGCAATGATGAAAGTGCTGAAGCCAAAAATAACAAACATAAGTATCTAAAAGCGACAGAAGAGTGAAAAATGAAATATTTAAAAAAAGGGGCATACCATGTTGAAAAGATTGAAGTGTTCCTGATAAGGGATAACAGAGGCAACCTTGTGAAAATTTGGGTGATGAACAAACCCAGGGCGACTGTACTGCGCCAATGTTTCAAAATACTCCTGGTCTGTACAATCATCCGCCACACTTAGCTTATTAAAGCTTCGGCGAGCATGTTTGAGGCAGAAAGTTGCAAACTTCCAGGACCTTTAGCAGGCTGAGGAGTAAGGGGATGCCGAGGCAGCCTATCAAGAACGACTAAGCCAGCAAGATGTGGCTCAAGTGATGAGACAGCAGGAGTTGGCTTGGTAATGTCTTGACCAGCGGAGATATTAAGCATGTTCATATCTATGTCAAGATGATCATCGCCCCTAGGATGTGTTTCAGTATCTTGATTCATGTCTTCAACATCTTCAGTAACGGGAGGATTGGTAGAACCATCCTTTGCAGACTGATCAATGAACATATTAGAACTATCCTTTAAAGGTTGATCGACGAGCATGTTGGAACCATCCTTGGTGGACTGATCGGCGGTAATAGTAGAATTGTTTGCTGACTGATCGATGACTTATTCAAGATTTTCCTTGCTAGAGACAGTCTCCCTAACTGATTGTGAAGAAGTTAGAGGAACAGGTAGGTTCACTGAGGCAAGTCGGCGAATCTCCTCTGCTCTCTCAGCGTCGATAGGTCTGGATTTCTTTGGGCGCTGCAAATCGAATGTCACCAAAGACACACCCATCAGATCTTGAAACAAGCAGAGGCAAATATAGATATATATTTTAAAAATATACTTGCATATATTTTTAAAATAAGTTAAGTTAAAATGCTTGTTTCTAGACCTTCAGCTGGGTCTTTGCTAGCTTTGCTAAATATAGATATATATTTACCTGAGAAGGGTCGGCGGTATCTTCCCGACTCCTCTTTGTTCCAGCAGTTGTATCAGCCGGGAGTTTGACATAATCTCTATTGTTCACCCTAAGAAACTTGCCTTTATCATCCTTGGCATACTTGTTTGCATCAGGCCAGACTACATTCCAAAAAGTATGCTCGGCGAGGTGAGAGTGCTCAGGCAAAAAAGTATCTCGGATTTTAGTCTTGTCATCATCCTCCCAACCTAGCAACCAAGGTCCATCGACGAGACAAGGAAGATTGGAAAAATCACCTTCAGAGCTGTGACGAACAGTTGGACTATCTTCTGTGCTCGTGAACTCGACATCGGCGAGTAGTAGCTCTTCAGTAGGATAATTCCTTTTAGGTGTAAATCGAACAGCCCAAGGATCGGTCTTTCTAGTACAAGAAGCCACATGGTACTGTTCAAGGAATTTCTCCACAGTAAACTCATCAGGTTTATGAGCATCAAGCTTGGCGAGGGAAGGATAGTTAGTCTTTCCATCTCGGCGTTTACTCCATTCGGTCATTACTCGGATAGCATTACCGGTTAATTGAAAAGGACTTCTATC
>JAJJMA010084756.1:2356-14688 GCA_023529015.1 Papaver nudicaule
AGTGCAACTTCACTGGTGCCCAGAGAAATCAAACAATTAATTGATTCTTATAGTCCTGTATTTGCAACGCCTACTAAACTTCCACCAGTGCGAGTTCATGATCACAAAATTTCACTACTACCAGGTACCACGGCAGTGAATGTCCGTCCTTATCGCTATGCGCATTATCAAAAATCTGAAATCGAGCGACAGGTTCAGGAACTCTTGGATGCCGGTTTAATCAGGCCAAGTACAAGTCCATTCTCATCACAGGTCCTCTTGGTCAAAAAGAAGGATGGAACGTGACGAATGTGTATCGACTACCGTCTCTCAATCAAGTGACGGTAAATGATCCCTATTCTTATTATTGATGATCTGCTTGACGAATTGCATGGGCTACTTATTTTTCTAAGTTAAATTTGCGTTCCGGTTATCACCAAATTCGTATGGTATATGAAGATATACTCAAAACTGCCTTTCGGACTCATGATAGCATTATGAATTTCTAGTGATGTCATTCAGCTTAACAAATGCACCCTCAACGTTTCAACATCTGATGAATGAAATATTCCGACCTCATTTGCGCAAATTCATTTTGGTGTTTTTCGACGACATTTTAATCTATAGTCGAACATGGGAGGAACACTTGAAACATCTCAAGATTACGTTTCAGATTTTGTTAGAGAATCAATTGGTGGTAAAGCTTAATAATGTTCGATTGGTAGAGAAGAGACTGAATATCTGGGACATATCGGCACTGCCAACGGAGTTGCCGCCAATCCTTCCAAAATTGAAAGCATGGTAAACTGGCCAAAGCCTAAAACAATAAAAGGTCTTCGTGGGTTTCTGGGGTTAACTGGTTATTATCGAAAATTCGTAAAAGGATACAGTAGTGTATCATATCCGCTTACCCAAGAAAATTTCACTTGGACAGAAGAGGCGGACCATGCTTTTGAAGCTCTTAAAAAGGCCATGACAACGTCACCAATATTAGCACTTCCTGATTTCGATCAGAAATTCGTCATTGAAACAGATGCAAGTGGGCGTGGTCTTGGGGCAGTGTTAATGCAGAATCAAAAGCCAATAGCGTATACAAGTATAGTCCTTGGACCTCGCCATCTTAACTTATCAACTTATGAAAAAGAGTTACTTGCGATAGTACATGCGGTAACTAAATGGAGACCATACATATTAGGTAAGTGTTTTACCATTTATACTGACCAACAAATTTTGAAGCATTTCCTAGAAGCTAAAGCTATTACGCCTTCACAACAAAAGTGGTTGGCGAAATTACTGGGATATGATTACGAGATTAAGTATAAAAAAGGAGTTTAAAATAGTGCGACTGATGCACTATCAAGGATGAATGAGGATCCAGAATGTTGTGCTACAACATATGCGAGTTGTACTTGGATGGAAGACCTGAAGAAAGAATTAAGATCTGATCCATGGTTACAAGAACGTGTTGTAAAGATACACCAATCTAGCTTCAATGCTAAGAACTACTCGGTGGAAGACGGGTTGTTGAAGTTTCATCAACAATGGGTACTAAACCCCGAATCTCAGTGGAAGGACTTGTTGTTGCAAGAGTTTCATTCATCTTCGGCAGCTGGACATTCGGGATATTTGAAAACTATGAAGAGATTGTCAAGATTATTTTATTGGCAGGGTATGCGACAAGATGTAAAGAATTACATAGTACACTGTGACATATGCCAAAAGAACAAGTATGAAACCTTGTCTCCTGCTGGACTAATGCAACCATTACCTATACCTAAAACTATTTGGGTTGACATATCCATGGATTTTGTAGACGGATTACCTAACTCACATGGGAAAACCGTTATCTTCGTTGTCGTGGATAGATTAACTAAATACGCACACTTTATGGCCTTGAAACATCCTTACACGGCAACATCAGTGGCGAAGGTTTTTCTAGAGTCAGTTGTGAAGCTGCATGGGTTTCCTCAATCCATAATCTCTGATAGAGATATTGTGTTCACCAGCAATTTTTTGAAGGAGTTGTTTCGACTTCAGGGTACCCAACTGAAAATGAGTTCCTCTTATCATCCCCAAACAGACGGTCAGACCGAAGTAGTGAACCGTTGTTTAGAGTCTTATCTCCGTTGCTTTGCTGGTGACAAACCCAAGAGTTGGTCTGCATGGCTTCATTGGGCAGAATATTGGTACAATACAACTTACTACACGTCTGCCAGGATGACTCCGTTTGAGGCGTTGTATGGTATACCCCCTCCAGTCATGCACCATTACACTCCAGGAAAAGCAAAGAACACACCGGTTGAGGAGGTATTGAACCGAAGAGATCAACTTTTGTTGTTGCTCGAAGAGAACTTACATGTTGCTCAGAACAAAATGAAACAAACAGTTGATGCAAGGCATACGGAACGTGAATTTCAGGTTGGAGATTTTGTGTATTTGAAGTTGCAACCATATCGACAACAATCAGCAGCAAGGAGGGGTAATCAGAAACTTGCACCCAAATATTATGGCCCCTTTAAGGTATTACAAAGAGTTGGCCAAGTTGCTTATGAGCTGGAATTACCAAGTGAGTCTAGAATACATCCAGTTTTTCATGTATCCTATCTCAAGCAAGCTTTATCGCCTAATGTGAAGATTCATAGCGAGTTACCAGCACCAAGAACAGATGATGACGACGAGATGATCGTATCTGCATTATGCCTTGAGGTCAAGGCATTTTCAAAGGTGTATGGAATGATAGAATCTGATTTTATCAAGGCAACAGCAGGTTGCACAATTGCTGCATACATCCTTCCTGGTGGTAACTGGAATGCCAGTTTCCAGGGAAACATAAATTCAATAGGTTAACTGTGGTATTTTGTTTAGTCAAGAGTCTTGTTTTAATTAGGAGTCTTGAGAGTTTAGGATTTCTTTAATAAGAGTTTAACTATATTAGTACCCTTATATTAGGAAATACGTTTTGGGTACAATTGGATTCTTTTGTTCTACCTCTATAAAAAGAGGATGTCAGACCGTATTTGGTATTTAGATTTTTCAAGTAATTCAAGGTTCTCTTTTCTTTACTGCGTATAACCTGTTCTGCTGGCCGTGATAAGGATTCAGTTCTTATCACACGTCACAGTTCTTATCATTACGAAGAACATCATCCAGAATCGACGAATAAGATGACCTTACATTTGACGATTCTGAAAAAATATCTCCATAAATAAATCAATCTATAATCGACGTATATATATAATCTAAGAATAAGATGACCATACATTTGTCGATTCTGACAAAATATCTCCATAAATAAATCAATCTATCATCGGCTTATATATATATTGATGATTTATGCTTTTTGTTGTTAAATAAAACTCTTCTAATTTTTCCGCACATTCAGCATATGTGGAATATTATTCACCGACTGTGGAAATGAGTATGATCAAATTGACTATGATTTTATACTCAATTTTGAAATGAGTACGAACCATACTCATTCAGAAAAATGAGTATTAAACCATTTGAAAATGCATATGATTTTACACTCATTTTCAAACAGTGAAATCGTAGTTGGTTTGAAATTGAATGATTTTTCGAGTCATTGTTCAGCAAAATTGAAATACATCGACTAAAATGAGTATATATATATATATATATATTGACACATACATGCGGATTCTAGTTGTTAGTTTAAAAAACGAAGATCAAAATTCAGAATCGGTGGATACAGTGTATGTATGCCGATTCTGGCTTTTACGTACTACGTTAGAATATCGGTGAATACATCATATCTAAATAGGTATGTCGATTCCGATTCATGTTCTTCATTTATGGCATTTTTGAAAAATTGAAAATTTTCCATGTTTCTACTATCGGAAACTACAAATCTAAATTTCTTCTTATACCTTTTTAGTGATTAGCAAAAGTTGGACCATGGATTTGAAAAATGATTACTTGACCGCTTGTTTTTCCTCTTCATGTCCCGTCTGAGAGAGAGCAAATATTGTGGGGCCTCTCAGTTTTACCCTTTCCATATCCCAATGATATAGCCTTTCCATCTCCACCGTGGCTCCACAAACGGGACAAGCTGGGGACATTCACACGATGAGTATATCATTGTTGCATGGATTTTGTATTTCTAAGAATTATTTTGATCTTCTTCTTCTCAAACCTAACACATAATCTCTCTACCACAACTCTAATCGTCTGACATCAACAATAACTTCATCCAACTCATCAATCAACCAACTTATACAATTAATTAACACTAATTAATCATAGATGTATTAGCCATTAACAAGCCGACGTGGACAAGGGATTTTTGATTTTATTTCAAATGATTTTTTTTTTGTCTTGTATAATAGGCCCAAAATAATTTTAGGAGGACCAAATCAGCAAGAGTAAAATAATTGCAGAAAGTAAACATTTAGAGTGTGATAATACGGCTATTAAAATCAGATATTTCAGTAGGATCAAATTCTGGGGCTGTATTCGTTGCCATATTCCCAATCCTTAGAAGACTACCAGTGGCAAGAATCGCTTGAGGATTAACATCATGCAATGCTCTAGCATATAGACTCCTGGATGCTGCTAGTGCTGCTTCTTTTAGTTCTTTCGACTCGACTGGGCCCATTAAACAATGGCCCAAAATCCTCAAAGCAGGTTGAAGAAGTTCCCATGGTAGTGGGATTCTGCCTTCTTTCCTCTCATACTTGTCTTCTTTACTTTCTATCAACCCAACAATTTCGTCACCAGAAGAAGTCCCCGAACCAGCATTACCACCACCGCCGCCGCCATCTTGACATAAATATTTCTCCTTCACATTTTCATTAGTAATGAATTCACTACTAATTCCTTCATTTTCATAACCAGCCCAAATCACACAAAACTCGCAAAATTCAATCTTAGAAGCAATGGGCATTAATGAAATTCTACTGTGATACAATTCTAATGCAACACCAATAATCCTAGCTCTTTTAGTCGATCTAACAGTTCCATGTGGTTCTAAACTCGGTGACAAAATCGCCAAGTTCAGCTCTGTCGAATTATTTTTACCAGTTGCTCTAGTTTCATGGTAAATACTGCAATGTGATAAATCCGGAACGTTTACTGTTATCGGCTGGCCACCACGGAATGTAGTCTCATGAGCATATAATGCTAACAAAATAGCTTCAAACCCCGCCAGGGACTTTCGTAGACCGGCTCGAGAAAGGTAAAGCCCTGCTATAATGGGTAAAAATCTTAATACTACTGTTTGGAGATTCGGATCAGAAGATTGAAATGTATCGTAAAGCCAGCGACAGAGATTGTTATCACCGGCACCCGAATCAGGTTGCTTGAGATGAGAAGATATTGTTTTAGCAAGGTGGGAGTCATGAAGCAAAGAAAAAGCTGGAGTGTCCGAGGTAGTGAGAGATTCAGGAAGAGGATCGAGTATGAGAGCGAGTGATTCAATGACTGATTTTGCTTTCTCATTTGAATCGGTTTTTGAGAATTCAATTATAGAACTATCTCTGGTGTGGTGATGAACAGACATTTTTGTAGGTTATTTCTTGAAAACGAATGAGAGAAAGTAAAAAAAAAGAAAAACAAGATTGAATATGAGACGGAATAATTTGATTTAGTTTTGTTAGAGAGTGAATGGAGGAGAAAGAATAGTAACCGTTGTTTGAACGTAACTGATTTTTGAATAATCTACGGGACTAGATTTGGAGACCAGGGCCGGTGATGTGGCCAAGTATGGCTGTCGAAATGTGCTTTTATTTTCCCATTATTTTCAGAAATACAATCATTTTTACGGGCAAACATTCTGAATATCATATAATAGGAAATGTGGATCCATTCCCACCATCTGCAAATTTTGCTATATTCGATTGTAATTGTGTTGATATGTAAAATTGAAAGCAAATTTTGATTGTTTATCAAATTCATGAATTTTTTTAAAAGCAAAATTTGGTATCAGCAGAATAATTTGATTGCAAAAATATTAAGTAAATTTTGTTAGTGCTCAGCTCGAAGTAGAAGACCATTTCTACTATATTCAATGGATAGATATGTTAAATAGACTTACATCTCATTCAACTCCACAAATCTATTGCTGCAAGTGCGAGATACAACATCTTCAACTTTGGTTCGAGAATTCAGTAATAATGTGCTGCTTGACTGCCTTCCTTCGAGAACCACAACCTCCGTCATGAATACTGCACATACGGGTCGGTGATCCGAGAACTTTGATTCCCCTCGCACATAGGATAGTTGTTCTATTCCGTTTCCGTTCCATAGTATTCGATCACACCTGCATTGTACATCATGACAGCTTATTAGGCAAATGCCGTGTACAAGTTTGGTATTTGGTCAGAAGAAGAATATTTTGATCCGAACAGTGCATACTACCATGCAGGAGTTCTCCTTTTCTCTTTCGATTTTACTGATTCTCCTGAATAGGCATCTGAATTCATAGAGTATTTATATGTGGGCGCAAAATAAATTTTTCCTTCTTTCCATCCCTTGAATACTCGTCCTGCTTCTCTTTCAATTCTAAGCTATCAAAAAGCAAAAAAATGGAAAGTGAAAGAAGAATTGTGAATAATGGATGAATCTTACTACAGAATCAAGAGAAATCCTTATTGGGGATATTATATTGTACTGACTGGAAGAAGATTGTAAAGCCTATTTTGTGAAGGATTTTGAGCTATTTACATGAGACTTACAAGTTACCTGATCCTTTTGCAGAAGTGCATCCCAGTCATACTCTTCTAGAAGTCTTCGTGTTTCACTGTAACTCAGTGCAATCCGGTAATTCAAGTCGCCCAACCATATAATACGACTGATGCATGAAACGAGAATACTCTTAGGACATGCAACCGACACGAAATGTAAACTTATCAAGGGTACATTCTATATATAAATACAGAAATTACTCACTCATGGTCAAGAATCTTTTCTGGAATCCTACAACCAGCTTTTTTGCAAATCCTGGGAAATTGGGTAGATTTTAAGATTTCTATAACATCAGAATTTCTTCTAATCTCGTCTCCTTCTTTCTCTCCAGAAGCTAAGTGACTGCCTATGAAACAGAAGCTTGTCTGATGCAAAGACATGCTAACAGAAATACAGCCCTGCATTATAAGGACAATTCACATAACAAAAGTAAGTTATGTTGGTAAAAAAAAAACTGACATAGTTTGCTTGTTACTTGTTAATCTATTATATACAGTACCTCTGAATTGTAAAGAAAAGATGGTTTACTAAGATATTTGAGTAATAGCTCACCTTATTTCCAAGATAACCCAAGATCCCACGTCCAATACAAGAAACTCTGAGGTGACCAATGTGTTGAACAAGTTCTTTCCTCACCCATATGGTAACAAAGATTCCAACCATTTGCTTGCATACAATCAGGCTATACTTAGGTTGGTCGCTAGAAGGAGGAGATGAAATTGTTGTCATCCTAACGCTACGCGTACCATCTTCATCGTCTTCTGATGAAGAGTTCTGTTCAAAAAGATAATTCTCTTGATACGTAAACTGCCTATCCAATTCCACTGTGCAGTTACAGCTCTTGAGCCGTCTCTTTTTCTCAGTTCTGAAATTCTTACTAACTCTTCTTAGCGAAGGCTTATAAAAGAATGGAAAACCGCTGCTATTTTGCTTTGTGTGTCTGGAACCAACAGACTTCCTGTTGAAAGTCTGGGCATAGGAAGAACCCGGTGCAGATGAGGTGCTTGTGCGATCGGAGAAGTCAACTACTTGAGGTTCGTTCAGGCTATTGTTGATTAGGGATAGCCATTTTGCTGCAGGCTGATTGTCCTCTATAACAAGAACGTTTCCTGCATTCAATGGTACTATTTCCTGAAAACTGAAAAACCCAAACGATAACCAAATTAAGAACTGAACAACATACTTTAGCTAAGAGAACTATACCAATCTAGAAACAGAATTCTACCCCAAAACATAAATGTCGGATTTATCTTCAACGTGCAGAATCTTATCAAGATCCAGACCAGTATGAGGAGCTTTTCCTCCGACGTTCCATGTTGCTACAAAAATTCTATAAAATAAAGATGCAACAGAAGAAGACGTAAGCTAAAACGCATGACGAAGATTGCAAAAAGATGTAACAACTATTTGAACAAAGAAGAATAGCAATTAGTAGAATACCTGAAGAATTCAATGCTTAAAGACATATGAGATGGTGGAATTGCAGAATGTTAGACTGCCAAGCTTTCCTGCGGTGGCCAAAATATAGTTAAACACTTGTTAAACAATTGTCATGGTAAAGTAGAGGGAACAAGAAAACAATAATCCTGATGATTTGAGGGGTCATTGAAAAAGTAATTAAGCATTCGAGAGCTCCATAAGCAGGTATGTCTCAGAAAATTAGTATATTATCGGGATTCATCGTTCATGTTAACATATAGGTTTGTATAGCTAGGAAACTATTTTCATGTCCAAACTAATAATCCATTACCATGCACCATGAACCATAATGATAGTTATCTACAGTCTTGAAGTACAACGAAAAGAGAAACATGATCAATTTTATAGGCCAAAAGAGGCAAATGATCAAACTGTTTAAAGGCTTTTATAGTATGGAAGAGAAACTTACTTACCAGAAAAGTTAAAGTGAATCGAGAAGTCTTTCTTGTGTTCCTCCTACCTCTAAGATTTTTTTTTGGAAATGAAACAATTGTAACTTGTAGTAGAGACAAAAATGACCTATATATGAAAAATAGGAAAGAAAATGTTTAGCTATTTTCATTAAAACGATCAAGAACAAGAACATGATCCCTTTCATTTGATTCCAGCATAGAATATATTGTGGAAAAAGAAAGATAACATTTTTTTCTCAAGAATTAGAATAAAACAACAAATGGCTAAAATTCCCCCACATCAATCCCTTTTCCTCTACTTTGACTTGAGAAAAATTCTGCATAAAATCTGAACAATGGGTTCAAACTAAAAACCTCAATTATCCTAACCATGTAAAACTAAAACCCTTAATTTGCAACATAATGTGAAAGATTTCACTGAACACATTCGAAATAATTTCTGATCAACACATTCGAAATAATTGAATATCAATGGATACAAAGACTAATTATCACCTTTTCTCCCTTCTCATCAATAATCAATCAGTCCAGTAGAAGAAGAATTATGGATTTATTGGTATAGAAATGATCAAATTATTACGTGGAAGGCTTAACTAATGATTTGGTGTATAAAAGAGTCAACTAACTGAATGTTTGAAGACCTTTTCATTGAGCATTACCTTTTATTGAAGCTCTTAAAAGTTTTTGAAAAGTCTGTATTCATTCTCTAATGTTTTCTAATCCAAGTTGGTGTTTTAAAATTCTGTTAGAGTCCTGTAATGAACAGACATAAGACTTTGTATTCATGGACAACCTTACTTTGAGCCGTAGTGGTGATGCTGAAATTATAGGTAATCGGAGCGACGGATACGTGTTCCTATTTGCGAGTACCAAATTTTGTTTTAGGCCGGTTCCTATAAATGATTCTACGTTGACACCCAAAAAGAGAAAAATCCCACAGGATGATCCCACGGACAGTACTCTGTGACTGATGTATTTGGATTAGTAGTGGACAAAAGTGGAGCCATTCTAAAATTTTGTTGTGAGGGGCGGGATTTTCCCCTAGATTCTCCCTCGGTAACAATAGAGTTTCCGGGTTCCTATGGGGATGGCAAATCAAAGGGTTTGCCTACGTGGCCTAGCAAAGGCAAAACGCCACTATGGGAAAAGATGGAAAAACCATCGAACGATGGAAAATCCATCGATTATCGATAAAAGACCATCGATCGATGAATTCGAACGGTCGATGGTTTTTCCGTCGACAATCGATAGTTTTGGTAATTAAAATGGAAGATTGCTAATTTTCTTGATTGGTTTGGAGTTGTATGAGAAACTGTTGTTAGCAAGCTTTGTGAGGGACACAGATAAATAGTGAATGCAAAAAGCAAAGAAGTATTCAAGTTTTAGAAATTAACCAACTCAAGTTTCTAGCTAAAAGGCAAAGAAGAGTTCAAGTTCAAGCAAAAGGCAAAGAAAATTTGAAAGCAAAAGGCAAAGAAAATTTGAAAGTCGTTCGAACTGGTAATCCAGGAAAAACTTACAAAAACCGCATCTTGCTTCAGTTGAAAAAGTTCAACAAGTGTTCAAAGATATAGTGAAAGAGCAACAAACTGAAGTTGCTGAAGAAGATAAACCAGTGGTGGAAGCTAGTCGCAGATTTTTTATGAAGTTCATTTATATGTTTTAAATGAACTTGATGGTTAAATTTTGTGAAAAAAAAAAACAGACACAATATTGTAAATTATTATCAAAAATAAGTAAATAAACTCTATCTTACCATCTATTTTTTTACCTATTTCCTTTGCAATGACCAAACTTAGCAAAAAACAATGTTTGAAGACAATCTTTGCAAACAATCTTTGCAATGCCCAAACTTATCAATGAGTTTATTCAATAGGAAACCCGACTTTATGAAGTTCATGGACAACTTCAAAATGAATGAAGGACTCTCCTATGAATTTGGTATACTCCTCCTGTGTTGCAAACATGTCGCATTTGTAGACATCTACAATCTGGTTGTATTTTTAACACTGACGTAGTACATGCGTGCTGCAATTTCGAGTCCAGTGCATATCGTATGATTCTTTTACTCTCGGCATGTTATGTACTCTCCCGTACGTACCACATTCCAAAAGCACCCCTCTCCGTAATTATCCGTTGTTTTACCCTGGAAAACAATGTACTGCAAAAGAGTACTTTTAAGTTCGAGAGATCAAAGTCGAACAAATCTAGCCTAAACCAAGACAATGACCGTTCCATACTTGCTTCGGTCACAGATGAGGAGATAAGGTTGGTCTTAGGGAGGGAAGCAGAGAAAGAGTGAGATCAGGTATTTCTGGTTGAGAATGGTAATGTGTATGGTTTCTGAATAACTCGGGAAGATGATGGTTTCTTTCTGATTTCGCAAGGATTTCTCAACTGAATCTTAATCTCAGATTTCGCTCGAATGTGAAAGGTGAATCGAGATGAACTGAAAGTGAATTAGACTAAGATAAATTGTGATGAGTTGTTCCTAGAAGCAGATGGAGTCATCTATTTATAGTATGTTCAGAAATACACTGATCTCTTGTTAATCGTGGAGGAAAATGGTAAAGTGGAGGTACTTGAATGATGGAGTTACTCCCGTAGGGATAGCTTAACTGCCAGTCATGCCCACTACTCATTAACCCATTATTCCCACGAGTATAACCTCTTTCTAAGTGGCTGTCACGCCACAACTGCCGTAGACTGCCAGACCAAAACCCTAATGTGATTCCCCCCATTTGTGACACGTTTTGACATCTCCGATGGTGCTAGCCAAGACATCCCTTATCTAATCAGGGTCGTTGCAGTAGTCCTGCTCTCCCGGATGTATTACCATTTGGCATGTGACCATCAGTTGGTGCTGGCCAAAGAGGGAAAAGCTTGACCATGTAATGGCCAAGCACAACAAGGGTGGCGTATGACCATAAGATGGTGCTGGCCTGAACATCCTCGTTTACTCAGGGTCGTTGCAGTAGTCATGCTCTCCTGTTACATTACCATTTGGCATGTGACCATAGGATGGTGCTGACCAAAGAGGAAAAAACTTGACCATGTAATTGCCAAGCACAACAAGGGCGGCGTATGACCATAAGATGGTGCTGGCCTAAACATCCTTGTCTAACAACCAGGGTCGTTGCAGTAGTCCTGCTCTCATGTTTCAACCATTTGGCATGTGACCATAGGATGGTGCTGACCAAAGAGAGAAAAGCTTGACCATGTAATGGCCAAGCACAACAAGGGCGGCGTATGACCATAAGATGGTGTTAGCCTAAACATCCTTGTCTAACAACCAGGGTCGTTGCGGTAGTCCTGCTCTCCTGGTTATGTTATGATTTACCATGTTTTTTAGGGTGATGCAAAATATTATTATTTATCATGGACTTTGTTCTAAGTCCATTATGTTGTTTTACTTTTTTGCCCATATTTTAAAATCCACCATCTACATTAAGTCCCATGCTTAGTGTGGAAAGATGTTTATGATGGTGATTGGTCTGAATAATATAATAATACATTTTAGGCAGTATGAGAATAAACAAAAGCCCAAAAGTTTTCCCTTATCCAACAAGTCTGGCTAGAGTTTAAGAAGGAAACAGTTTCTTACCAGAACTAGTACTTCATATTTTATGTGTATATATATATATATATATATATAGAGTGAGAGAGAAGTCTAGGTTGGATTTTTATCATAAGTCTTTTTAGTTGACTTTCCTGGTTTGGAGTTGTATGAGAAACTGTTGTTAGCAAGCTTTGTGAGGG
>JAJJMA010084770.1:0-11266 GCA_023529015.1 Papaver nudicaule
GAGAGAGAGAGAGAGAGAGAGAGAGAGTATTTACCTTCAATTGACCAATGATATACCGAGGTTTGTGTGACCAGGCCTAACATTTTCGGGGAAATCCACTTCCAAAAGACAACCTAATACGTAAACGAAGATTGTAAGCAATCCAGATGCAAGGCCAAATAAACAAACAGCATGTTACTGCCTATTGTAAAAACACAAAGAAGTAATTACCTGTTCAGGCATTTGATGGGACTTCATCTTCGCTTTCATTTCAATGTTGAATATTTGTAGGTGATCCTGAGTAGTTCCCGGAAGTTGAGCTTCAAATAGAATGTAGAACTCATTAGCCATCACTTAAGGTGAAAGTAATCTAGGTAGACTGGTAGAGCACTTGCCTAACCAATAATATGTATAAAACTGTTATGCTACAGCAAGTCAAGCTAGAACGTCAAAATTAAGAAATGAGGTGGCCATCCAAAAAGGGTGCCCCCCATTTGCATCAAAAAACTATGTTTGCAAGTGTGATAAAACCCCAGAATCAAAAAATTGAGAGCAGAAGCATCGGAGAGGAATCTCAAAGACTATATCTCGGTCAGTTGAACCTGAAATACGTCTATCAGCATTCCATTGGTTGAGAAAAGAGCTTCCAAAACCACTGGTACAAAAGATTTCCAAAAGAACCTGGTAAATATAATATTGTACCATTGAAGCCATGAACGTATATCCAACTGAAACATTCAAATGGAACGTATTCCCATTTGACAGTTGGCGTACAACATATTCATCTCCGACAAGTTTTATCCAGGCAACAAATGAGCTCCTTAATTATGGATTAAATGTAGAAGGAGATCAAGGATTTGTGACAAACCAGTGAACTGGACTTAAGAGGCATCAAGATCGATAACTAAAATGATCCTTAGTCAATGATGAACCTAACCACTTGAATAACTGAGCAAATCAATGATTCTAAGCATTTCAAAGGATAATATCTTACCTTTCAAAGCAAGAATTCTGGAATTCGGATTCATCAAAGCCGAGTCTGCGGTGATAGGCCTTCTTAGTGGCTGATTAGGCATGCTCATATCAATAATAACAACACTATTCTGTGGTGATGTCTCCCTCACACATATGTACTTATCCGATTCCATAGTGACATGAGTAAACGTAATGAATTGTGGAGTAATGCCAATTGACGGTAACTGCAAACAAAAAAGAATATTAGCAACACACATTTCACTTTCCAACCCAAGAAATCACAATCAGACAAAAAATTCAGTAAATTAACAAAGCGATCCAACATTGACTAATGAGATCATGATAAATCATATAGATCTGAACAGATCCAAAAATATAACCAAGGTTCCAATCCTGAATTCCACGTAAAATCGCTAAAAAGTGAAGCAAATGTAGCATTAACAAAGATCTAGGGTTCACTAATTGCAATCTAAATTCACCACATAATAAATCGTAAGCCTAACACAAAAACACAATTTAGATCGTTAAAACCACAACACATCAGTCAAAAGATACCGATATAATGTCCAATTCAGCTTAACAAAGCACAAATCGAGAAGAAGAAAAGAAGATGAAGATTGATAAAAAAAAAAAAAGAAGGAAAGACTCACAGTCAAGGCCTCCTTCATGGTGATAGGAGCATTAGCAGCAGCCATGGTGTCTAGATCGACACTAGAGACGAGACGAGTGTGGTATGATTTCAAATGGATGATTCGAAACCCTCAAAACGAGGGTTCAGAACCAGGATCTATACTCAAGAGCAACTACAAAACTACTATTGATGAGATCTGAAACTGCTGCCGTAGAAAAAACTTCTTATCACCCTCCAAACTTAAAGAGAGAGAAGAACGAGGAACAAGAGTATAAAATGAGAGTGGTGGTGGAAGGAACGAAAGAGGGCTTTTACTTTTCTTTTTCTTCTGTATTTCACTCTTTCTCTCTCTTCTCTTGTTTGGTCAGTGGTTAGTTAAAATGCGCTGGAATTGAACCAATTTTGTTTATTCTAATGGACGCGGAATGGGATTTAAGGAAGATCTCGGTGCAAAACAAGGCCTTGGCCCTTGAACTTGACTTGAGTAAGTGTGTATATGGTGCGGTCTTTGCCCAAATCATAACCGAAACCAAACCAAAGTCCTAACCGATTTGGTGAAACCGTACCGACTCGGTGCGGTGTAAAACTTGGTTTCTAAGACCCAGGTGAAAAAGGTTCCGATAGGGAGGACTCATATATACTGCGGGAACATGTTACAATTCTGGTAGAGTAGATCATAAAACTTCCAAAATTAATGGCCTAAAAGCGTCCTTAACTCACGTTGATTTCCAGTCGCATCTCAGAAGAGTGGTTTTTGGTCTTGTGGAGTATCAATTAGACCATCGAATAGGCTAATTGTATATTCTTTGGTCATTCTCTTCAAAAGTAATAAAAATAAGAACTTCGGCAGATGGGGAGTGTGACACTTTGATGAATGAAGGCAAACATCAATAGGTGATATCCATGCGGTGGAGGTACATAATATCTTTGAAAAAATAGTGATATTCAATACTCAACGTAGTTACCTGTCGAGATGCATGACAACAAATGTTATACGAAGTATTGCAAGAACTTTCTTGTAATGTGAACCAATTCGGATCTACTATTTGGAGTTGTGTACGCAACCATAGAGATGTTGTTGAAGAGAGAACAATGAAGATTATGTTGATCAGGAGATTTGTAACAAAGAGGCGATCGGAAGAGATTTATTTTCCATAAAGGCAAAGCATAGTACTATTGCAAAAACAAAAGAAGGAGATGCCACAGAAGGCACGATTGAAGAAGGATCAAATGAGGATGGTGAAGATGTTTTGTCACTAACATAATAAGAGTAAAGTGAATCCTCTTGAAGATAACTCGCAGAAATGCAATAACAAGTGGAAAAACTGGTGAAGCTCATACGAAAGTTAGCGCCTCGATGGGGGTTTCAATCGATAAAAAAGGAATGATCTGAAGTTTTTCAATAGCATTATTGAAAACAAAAAGAAAGGCAAAACTAAAAAAAGATAAACTTACGAGGATTAAATGGAATGGGGAAGCTCGTTCTCTCAAATTGAAGAGTGGTAAAAGAACTCCAACAGAGAGAATATAGTAACTTAGGATTATGCTATTTGGGTGTCTATTTGGCTAGTTCTATCTTTATTAAGTGGGTTCGGTGGTGTTGGAAGTATTTGTCATTCTCTTTTTTGTTCATGGCAACACTGTAATGTCCATATATTTTCCTTATTTGTTTTCTTAGGATTTTGCAATAAATGTCCAAAAATTACCCAAAAAAATACAATGATGCGGGTGTCTAAATGGTGACGGATACCCAGTCTATCGTCGCCAGAAAGATGGACCAGAAGTAATTGTTTGTGGAGGCCGTAAGGCATACAATACTGATGTTGTGCCTTAAGATCCGCATTTACTGAGAATTTTCAATCGCTATATAAATGTTGAAGTATGTGCTAGCATAAGCGAAATAAAATATATAAACAAGTACATCTACAAAGGATATGATAAAATAATTGTTGTTGTTGGGGCGAAAAATGAGATACAAATGTACATCGATGCAAGATACCTAGGTCCTCCGGAGGCAGCTTGGCGTTTATTCGGTTATTCAATGCATCAAAAACATCCACACGTTGAAAGGTTAGAAATACACCTACCAGGAAAACAAATAATTGTCTACCAATCTGAAAGTACAATAGATGTTGTTGCGGATAATGAAAGTAACTACATGTCAAAGCTAATGGCATATTTTGATTATTACACGGAAAATCCAACAACACCTGCATACACATACCAAGATTTCCCATATCATTTCATTTGGGCAAAGCTAAAAAAAAAAAACGCAGCGAGGCTTTGCAATTGACAGGATGTACTTTGTTACGCCAAACGCCCGAGAATTGTTTATATTTGAGGTTATTATTAACCGTTGTTACAGGTGCCATGTCATTCGAACATCTGAGAACAGTCAATGGTGTGTTACAACCCACGTTCAAGAAAGCTTGCATAAAACTTGGTTTGTTTGCAGATGACGGGGAGTGGCTAGAGTGTCTCAAAGAGCCAGTTGATATCCAAATAGGCAGCCAATTGAGAAAACTGTTCAAGATCATCTTATCCGATTGCAACCCAACTAAACCAGAAATCTTGTGGGAAAAATTTGGTTTGAAAATATGCGACGATCTCCTTAATGAGCTGAAAAAGTTTTCAATATCAGAGCCAACAGATGAACAAACCCTAGACTATGAACTGTACCTGGTGGACAAATTACTCCGCGAAGGATGGAGAAAACTGAAGCATTTTTCTACTATGGCACGACGGAAAATAAATTGGAGTATGTTATTTGGCAAGAGGCTCATATGCGAGCATAGACAACTCTAAACTACAGTTAATGAACAAGATCTTCCGAAAGATATATCAAAGTTGAATCTGGAAGAATCATCGGCTTATACTAGAATAACGGAGTCTGTAAAGCAAACAGATGGTCGTGCCTTCTTTCGAAATGGTTGTGCAGGCACCGCCAAAACATTTATATACAACACAGTGGCTGCAAGCTGTCGTCTGAGAGGAGACATTGTCATCATTGTTGCGTCGTCTGGTTATTCTTTTTTAATGGCTTTGTTTTTACCTGAAAAACATTGTACCGTCTTTGGGTACTTCGTAGTGCTCGGGATCAAAATCGAACAAGACAAGCCTAAACCAAGTTAATGGTCGTTCAAGTCTTGTTTCGGTCACAAAGAGGATAGAGGTTGATCTAGGGAGGGAAATAGTGAAAGAAACTTGAGATCAGGTAGAGAATGTGTGTTTCTGGGTGTAAGAGTTCAAGATCTCCGTCCTAAGAGTGACTGGAAATCTCCAAGGCTAGAAGTGTGTTGAATACTCAGGTATATTTGCTCTGAGGTTCTGGTGTTTTCGAGTGTTTTTGTTATTATGTGGTGTTCTGCCTTGGAAGATAGAGGGAGTCTATATATATTTATACTATTGAACTCACCCTGACCTCTCGACATAGAAGGTGGAAGCCGTGGAAGAGGGGAGGAGTGGAGGACATGATTTGTGTTCTGTAACTGCTAGAGTCGTGTAGAACGTGTCTACTCAGCACCACCTTCTTGTAATTGTCCATCATCTCTATCAGTTTATTTCTAACTGTCGTAGACTGCCAGGCCAATACCCTAAAGTTACCCCCCATGTGATGTTTTAATATCTTGTGTGGTATGCAGATGTTGCTTAGTTGCGTTGAGCTAAGCAGCGTTGTGTGGCCATGACTCAAGGGCCATGATTTTGGCCAAAATAGATGTGGCGCCATGATGTTATGCCATGGTCTTATAGCAACGGCCTTGGCCTTTGGTCAAGGCCAAATGTTTTGTGGCGCCATGGTTTGATGGCAATGGCCTTGGCCTTTGGCCAAGGCCAAATGAGTGTGACGCCATGGCCTGTGGCCACGGCCTTGGCTTTAGCCAAGGCCAAGATTTGTGGCGTCATGGCCTTATGGCCAGGCCTTGGCTTTGGTCTATTGTGGCGTATTACGCCATGCCACTTCGATTATGGCATGTTTGTGCACTTGGGCTATGAAGTATTTTAGATCATGGCATGCTTATCCATGGTTTAATATGCCATTATATGTTAAATTATGGCATGCCTAAGTGTGTTTAGGTTGTTGTAAACTTCTCAGAGAGCTCTGGACATGCCTAGAGCTACGATGTTTCTGAGGTTTTCATTGGGACTCAGATGTTGAGTCGTATTTTAAGAGGAAATCCATGAGGATGCGTCTCTGTTAACTCTCCACCATAGTACCAGTGAGCAATTTAGTTCTGATGTCGAGGAATTCGAGGCCATGTCGACATGAAGTAAATTGGTGGTTTTATGAGTTGGTGGGTTATTTAGCATTGCACGGTGGTATTATTCTCTCCACCAGGGAGCTATAAGAGAGAACCCACGGAGAGCGTATTCAGCTTACAGAATAGGTTGTATGCTGAGCTATAGAGATGTGCCTGAGTAGGCAATCGCCTCTTGGCAAGGCATAATCAGAGAGTCATTTTACATTTTTGTCCCTCTTCCATTTTTCACCATCTACATTAAGTCCCCTGGTTAGTGTGGAACAGTGATGTTTCATACTAAGAATTGGATGGTGAGAGCAATTCTGCCAATTTTAGGTTTTCTTGTATTACCAACAATAGCAGGGTTTTATATGGGATTAAACCCTAGTGTAAGTGACCATGAGGCAAAACAGAAAGTAAATTTGCATATTAACATGGATGCGCTAGAATAGTTGGCTAATCCAAAGGATTTTTTTTAAGGTGATGGAGGATGGGACGGACGTATGAGAGGGGTCATGGCCATAACGCCATGGCCACAGAAATATGGCAGCTAAGGCGGGACGTAGGCCATCTCATGGCGTCATGGGGTTATGGCCATGACGTCGTGGCTTCATGTTTGGCGGACGGGCATGTATGGTCGTGGCGCCATGGCCACGACGCCATGGTGGCCACGGCCTAGTCCGTGCGTCGTTGTATATATTTTTTTTTAGTAGCACCCTTATGATGGCACAGGCCTTTGGGCTTTACATGTATTTTTTTTTATGTGTTTCCTTTCTTTTAAAAGTCCTACTAGTATTATATTCTTAATAGTTATGTATATATATACACATGCCTAGGTTAAACTTTCAACAGAAAGAGAAAAGAAAGATAAGAGGTTTTATCAGAACAGTATTCTTTTTTTTGTAGATTCATTCTCTTTAATTGTTTTTGCCAATCCTTGTTCATCATGTCGTCAAGTGGAGCACCAACGAGGAGCAACAATGTAACCTAGGGTTTTAGTATTTATCATATTTTTTTATGAAAAAGACACTTTATTAGAACACAAACAAATAGAAGTTTTACACAGTGTCAGAGGGGAGTCAAGCAACAAGTTGGGTCCCAACCCCTTTCTGGATAGCAAATCCTACCCTAATGAAGAGGAAATTACCAACATTAATAGCGACATTATGCCTAGCCATATATGTCTTCAGCTTCTCAAGAACTCTACAGTCTCATCTCCAAGTTCCCCCAAGGTAGCGAAGCCCACAGTTTCGAAGTTGTACCTGTTTTCTCTACGTACATACTTCTAGATATTTGTTGCTCTTCTGCTCAATAGCTCTAGTCAATGCAAGCCCAGGTATGAAGGATTGAACACCACCACCAGTAAACGGAGAGACAACAGTGACATCGAGACACGTATCACGCCCATTATCCCAATTGTAGACCAAAATATCAGCGGATCTTGAACTGCGACCTTCGTCAGAGAGAAACCCTAAAGCAGCTTCAAGTTCGAATGGTACTCTCGCTTTGGAGTAAATGTCTGCAAAGGTGTCTCGTACAAGATCGTAATGATCCTTCAACCCCCACCTCAGTTGCACAATGTATAGCATGATCACCATAAGCATCCACACTCCTTCCACAACACAAACATGGGTTATCTTCTACAAACATGGGTATGCCCAAACGATAACAAAGAATGGCATTGAAATGGCATGGGCTGATTTTCTGGCCAAGTCCATCTGCTGGGATAGCAAGTAAGTAATTTTGTGCATGTGGCTTCTTGTTGCATTGCCATAGAGCAAGATCTCTTATAGTCATGGTATAGGTTGTAGGCATGTCTTTCGTCACCGTAGCGAAGTAATGAACCGCCAAAGCTTTCATAGGATGGGGGGATGATTCATCAACACCAAGTGAAATGTCGAGTCTACTAACCTGAAGAAACGCATCAAAAGCATGCTGAAAGGTAAGGCCCTTAACTGACACACCTGACTGTGCTAACATAGTACCTTGTAATTGCAATGTCTGGATACATGATGCCAAGTAACTGTACTGCATAGTATCGTACATACTGTAGATGCCAAGGCCACCATATTTTATAGGCAAGGTTGTTAACCTATGTTGAATTGGTCCATAACCTGGTCCCTCACCAGAGATTAGCTAATGCAAGTACGTATTGAGATGCTTATCATACCTGAACTGTGCTTCCTGAACATACTTTGGAGCTGTAGTACGCAAGGAGAAATAGAATCTAGAGAACCCTGTGCTTCCAGACAACCATCCAGGACGTCCTCATGGTGCCATAGTCAATGAGCTGAACACAAGGATCAAATAACTTCATTTACCAAGTGCTTCTGCTGATGATAATTATATTAGATGGATCCATTGCTGGTATTCATTAGGAGGTAGGAAGGACGCTCTCAATAATACCAGTTTCATAGTAGTATTCCTCACACTCTGGTTGTCGAGGGATATATTTGAGGATGATCCTGTTGGGATGCTGAAGCCTGATGTTGTACCATATGATGTGTTGCTAGCCCAGGGTGTGAGTTTGCCAATTGGTAGCTTGTTCATTGGGTCTCAATATGCTCATTTGAGTGCTTTAGCTAGGAATATGTCCAGCTCTTCCTTGGGGCGAATCTCGTCATTCGTCAACCTTCCTTTATAAAAGCATTATGTGGGACTACGCTCCGCTGGGCGGACTCCCTTCTGACTCGTTGGAATACGCCAGGATCCTTTGGTGGAGCGAAAGGAAGCCTAAGGACTCGGTGAAGTTATCAGATCTTTTGGACAATGAGAACATCATCCGCTTCCATCTGTGGTGTTATGTTCCTGATGATAGGGTTTTCCAACTTCAGACTGCCGCAGAGACTTCGGAGGTTACCTTGTGTTCTGGATCTCGTGGCATGCCTAATATCGAAGACGAAGGACAAACAGTGTTCATGTGTAGTAGCATCTCGGGTTTTATCCTTGCCTTCTATCAAGGCAAGAGTACAACATCGATAGAGCAGCTAGGTTCATGGGATTTCATCAAGACGTGCTTTTCGATCGTTCCCACCCCCCTCTGCGGATTTGCTCGAATACTTGGATCCTTCTCGAGATTCTGGGAGGATCGTTCCCTTCTTGGTCTCTGACAGACGGATGAGAGTCACCCCCGAATTCGTCAAGTTCTGGGATTATACTTTATTATCTCTGGGTAACTTTGTGAAGAAGGTGAACACAACTGACATGCCCATCTTTACCGTGATGCCTCAGGTAAGTCCTTCGTTCGATACTTATATACCTTCATCCATTTTGTCTTCGTTAACCAAGATTCTTTTCTTGATAACAGATGGAACCTCCTCCAGTCGTTCAATCTAGAAAGAGAGCAAAGAGTAATAGGATGGAGTTACCCGAAAATGGTGTAGTTGATCCTTCCCCTATGATAGACCCATGTCCTTTTCCATCTCTGGTAAGTTAACCGTGCTTTGGTGAGGTTCTCCCCTTTACATACTCATTTTTGTGGATGCTTGAATTTCTGCATAACCTTGTAGGATTCTGCATTGGTGCATGATGACCACGTGAAGTCCCCAATTGTCGATGTGAGTGGTGAGACCGAGGTGGGCGAGCTAGTTGATGGAGGGAAGCGCACTTCTTCTCCTTGTGAAACCATGAATTTCGAACTTGTTCAGGTAAATCTGACTCGTCGTTTTTGCTGAATAACAAAATTCCAGGAGTATTTCGTCGTATTTTTGACAGTTCCCTTCTTGCGTATTTCCTGGTGTTTGCTTCATATCTCTTAGCTCACTTGTTGTATCATTACGAAATTTTGACACATGATAATAGACATTCAGAAGAGTATTGTGTCCAAAAATCTCCTCAATATTCCTCATAGATTATCCGCAGTTCTCAATGTAATTTGGCACAGGGGTCTGAACTGCGCGTCTCGCTATGCTGTAGTGTTTCTGTCGTATCTCCGAAACCCCTTGCTGGAACAGCACTAAATTTTAGTATATGCTGGGAGACATACATACAGAGAGAGATTTTTTCCAAAAATCGCTCCAAAATTCCTTGTGAATTTCTCAAACCGACTGTTTCTTCACAACGAAAGTTGCTGGCGCAGGAAGTTCTAACAACTTTTCTTTTCCTCGATGTTCACGTCATATTTCTCAAACCACATGGAGTTATTGTATGAAATTTTACCACATAGTCGTAGACATTAAAATGGAGTTTGTGTATGAATTTTACCCAAAAAATCCTCACGAGATTTACGCAGAAACCGTTTTGGCTTCATATGTACGTTCTGTCCACTTACTTCGGCGTGTACTGTAGTGTTTACGCCATATCTCTTAAACCACGAACTGGGTTGCTATGAAATTTAACACATAATAGTAAACACCATCAGGATGATGGTGTCCAAAAATCTCTCCAAAACTCCATATACATTCTCTGCAGCATCCGTTCTTCCTTTAGTCACGACATCCAGATTTTCAACAGCCTTTACCTTAAGACTTGTATTCATATTGCTAATTCTTGGTTTTGTGTTCACAGGAGAAGGATTATGAGGATCATGCCGGTGCTTCTATTGTGGAGAATGTTGAGGCGCTAGAGGGTGAAGGCGACTAATGTCGACGTAGATGCTACCATCTCTGTGGTTGTCGACAAGGTTGTATCTGAGGTTGTGGAAGCAGCTACTTCTTCGGTCGAGCAAGTAGTAGGTGATGATGTAAGTATGGAGCCTTCCTATCCCAATGCTGGAGTCGTCTTTCCTCTATCCGCTCATCAAGTTCGACACGGCTATGTTTTGGTGGGTAACTTCCCTGTGTCGAACGAGTACAAAGTATTATATTATCGCATTTGGAGAAAGTTCGGCCATATTGCTCATGACGTAGAGAATCAGATATTTTCTGAATCGGTAGTTGGTGCTCTGTTATTGAGGATGACAAATACGATGACTCAATCCATTGACTCTACTGATTCGTCCGATGTTCAAGATTGGGAAAGCTCGATAGCTATGGCTGAATCTAAAGGTTTCAATGTGGCTTGGTTGCGTGCTAGGTTTGAGAAGGCCAAAGCTCAGGAATCTCATGAGGTTCTTCGAGAGAAGGAGAGGAGGGTAGCGGAGTTAAGGGCTGAGTTGCAGAGAGAGGAGGATGAGCTGGAACAAGTAAAGGTGTCTTGCAAGGGTGTATCTAGTTGTGTTTTGGTTGATTTTCTCGAGTAGTGGTTTTTTTTTAGACGCCTGACAGGTTGTGAGTATTTCCATTGACTAAACAAGAAAGTGTTTCCTTTTGGTTGCGAGATTTTTTTTTTTTTTTGAAATAAAAGACTTTTCTTAATTAATCTGCTAAAATGGAAATCATATCTACTGTACGCCATAATGCGTTGCTTTGGAGGAATGCAAATACACAAGAGTGGGAAATTTGGTATGGGTTTCCCTAAGGCTATGTTCTAGAGGACATCACTGAACTAGATGTACTTCTGGAGC
>JAJJMA010084776.1:0-16128 GCA_023529015.1 Papaver nudicaule
GAAAATCATAGCAATTCTCTGATCTCATCTTTCTCTGCTTCCCTCCCTTAAACCAACCCTATTTCCTCTTATTGTAACTGAAGCAATACTCGAACGGCCATTTCTTGGTTTAGGCGAATCTTGTTCGATCTTGACCTCTCGAATACCATTACAATATCATATTACATCATCACACTTCATATTTTACCCCTAAGATTCTCTTTATTGTTTTACACCTAAAACAATAGGTTCCTTTATATACAGTTAAGGGAAAACCCATATGGACCGCACATCCATGGGCCGCAGGCCCTGTAACAAAAACAGGATATTTGGCGTGAATGATAAGCCCGAGGATATCGATTCACCGACTCCCGATTCCGAGGAAATGATCGATGAAGAGGGAATACCTCGTGAGATCCTCGAATCGTTGGACCGTTTGAAAAAGCCAGGACCACTCGAGGACGTGGAGTTAGCCAATTTGAAAACTAAAGATCAACCCCAAATGGTCAAAATCGACACTACATTGTCTCCAGAAGAAATGGAGCCGATCAAGCAGATATTACAAAAGATTCGACCAAAATGGTCCTTGAAGGTTCATGATGACGTAATCAAGCAATACGAAGCAGAATGGTTGGCTAACATTGTACCATTCCCCAAGAAAGATGGTAAGATCATAATGTATGTTGACAGAGGTGAAGCTCGACATCTTATATTTGAAGTGCATAATGGAGTATGTGGCCTGTTAGGGCATTTTCCGGTCAAACCCACTAGCATTGGTATGTCAAGCTAGTTGTCAGTTTTAGGTGTCAAAACACAATTCTTGATTTAGCCTACTAAAAGGTTTACTTCGGGTTAGGATAGAGGTAGTAGAGTTTAAAGTCGATCTCCACCCTTTGAAGATGAAGAACACACGAAGACATCATCAAGGACTTCATCAACAAATATTATTAAAGATTGAATTTTCCTTGAACTCTTGTTATTCTTATCTCTATCTATTGAAGTAACGAACTCACTATGTGGAACAATACTTATGACGGTGAAATTACATCATTGTATATTAACCCGAGGAGATTTGGTCCATATGATCATAGTGAGGGCAAACTTGACCTTTCAGTGGTTCTCCATGTTATAATGAATGGAAATACAAATTCAACGCTTCAAGAATCACTTAATTCCGTTGTATAACGAAGAAGTTATGAGTGATTTATTGAAACTGAAAAGCGTGGCTAAAATCTGAATTCGGGAAAAGGAGTAGGAATCTTCTAGAACTTTCTCGAACGCTTTTTAAAAGCGTGGCAGTTCGCGAACCGCCCCCGGAAATCACGATTAGGGTTTTTTCGGTCGTGTTTCTGAGGTCCATCTCCTGGTTACGATGGCCCACTTTCACACCTGTGCTGTGGTCCGTTCTGATTAGGGTTTTGCTACAACTATCTTTCTTAAGAGATAAGTTTTGTAGAATATCTCCTAGTCAAAGGATAAGGTTTATCCTTTCACAATTGTGATGAAACCAAAACTCTTGAAGATTATCCAACTACTTGGTGGATAAATCTTATTTGATTTCCATTTATTTATTTATTTATTTGAAAATCTTATCTTGAGGTAGTTATAATCTATCAAACTCTTGTTAGATAAACACTACTTGGTTTTTACAATAGAAAGGTGTCTAGATTCATTGTGTGCAAGTTAAGTAACGGGGCGTGTTTACACGGTCGCTAGCTAACTTGTTGCACAAGGAATCTTTTATCCTTAAGCAACCATCACTACAAATAAGCATACATGTAGCTTAACAAACCATCCCTGCTGGTGTGTGTGCTACATAAGGTTGTTCTCTGCTATTTCTGTTCTTCACGAACAAGGTGAGAATTAAAAAAGACTTTACTTAGGGATTGTAAAGCCAAGTTTAACTATATTTCTTCTCTAAATAGTTTTGAACGTGTATCTAGGTAGACCATTATAATCCTTGTCTATTCTATGGTCCTTCTCTTCTGCAATAAGGTCATTCAAGGATTATAGGTTGTAAAGCCAGGATTGATAGATACGATCTATTTCGTATATCAACTTTTGTTGGTAAACATATAGATTAGAGATTCTGCAAGATTTGCTAGGTTTTCTAGTCATTCTTGTAAGAATACAATTAGGTCATCACGGTTCTCGTGTAAGCCCTAATTGTGTGTTTTTGATACCTGACCTTGTGAACGGTTCCTCAAAGCACAAAACAAGTTTTCCAAAACCTTGATTATATCTAAAGGGAATATTGTTCTTTACGTATTCTCTGTCAAAAGACGGTTTGAGTACAAAAAGCCTTTAACAACGGTTAAAGCAACTCCTAGGCCTGTAACGGACATCAGCTAGGTGAATCAAGTGCGTGAAGATATGTGGGGCATCCAGCGACGTAAGGAGTTCAACAGTAGCTGATTCGCTTGGAGGGTGGAATCGGTCTCTTCTACATCCCTAGGTTAGTGTTTGTAGACAGTTAATACTGTGTGGTGTTCAAACTGGACGAGGTCCCGTGGTTTTTCTGCTGGATTGCATTTTCCTCGTTAACAAAACTTCTGGTGTCTTGTGTGGTTTACCTTCTGCATTTATATCTCTGATTATATAATTAAAGCGATACAAGTCGTACGTTATTCATAACCTGACGTTGATTCCAAATCTTGAATAAAGATTTACAGATACTTGTCTTTGTAGGAATTGATCACTTGTGATCACAACTCTGGTTATATAGATTTGGATATTGAAATTCAATTTGTCCAGATCTGACCATAAGTCTCACGAGCCCAAACGAAAAGTTGGTTGTATTTTGGTACCCCCGCTTTTTCAATTGGTATCAGAGCCGGTGAACACATAAAAGACGTAATTGTCTGTGTTTATCGCGACTTGTGAGTTATGGGACAAAGCGTAAAAGCTTGTAACGTACTATCTGGAGGCACTTTTGCTCTGCATGCAGAAGTTGAATTTGTTAAAAGTTTTGAACCAAATCTTAACGATACTTCTTCTTCGCAATCAAGGACTGAACAAGCCCTGATTGGATCTACTAGAAAGGATACTCATGTTGATGATGTAGAGTCTGAAGATTGGGAATCCTTCCTCCAAAAGAATATGCATATGGATGATGATGACCCTGATTCAGACATTGGGAGAGAAGTAGAAGAGGATGTTTCAGCTATCGTTAAGGTTTTAACTCCTTCTTTGAAGAGCACACCTAACTCTATGCTCCTTGAAATTTTATCTCAACTCTCGAGAGATAACAAGAATTTGAAAATGTGTTATCAAGGTCTTTATACTGGTTGTTTTGATTTTCTCAATAGTAAAGTAAAAGATCTTGACAAAGAGTTGCGTTCGAAAGAACTGGAAAGGGCAAATCTCACCATAATCTCTTACTAGTACACATATGGTCTGATGGCACGCCAGATTGGCGTTGCCGTATGGTTTAGGTCACGCCAAACACAAATGCTCGTCGTGTGACAAGAAATCACGTGTTTTTTTACTACCTTTTCCGCAACGCGAAATTTCGTGTGGCCTTCGGCTATAATTCACGTGACAAAGCCGCCATGGTGCCGAAGCTTTTTCCAAGTATTGTTCGAAGTCATGTTGTTGTTGCTACCCTTTAGACTCGTGAACTTGCTTATCATGTGGTTGTTGTTACCCTTTAGACTCGTGAACTTGCTTCTCATGTGGTTTATTACTGCACTTAAGACACGCAAAATGTTTATTTAGCCACGTGATCGAGTGCAATCTCGGTGCATCTCTCACCCTTCATATTTGATCTATCACCATCCACATGTAACCAGGGATATCGTTAATATTTGATCTAACACCGTCCACGTGTAACTATGGATACCGTTAATATTTGATCTACCACCATCCACGTGTAGCTGTGGGTACCGTTCAACTCGTTCGAATTTTGAGGATAAATGATGGATTCTCAGCCGTCAAACAGGATGTGTTCCCAGCCGTCCACGTATCCTACTAGGAACCGTTCAATTGTATTAGTGTGATGGAACCTCAGTCGTTCAATTATTACCATTTTTATCTTATTCGATGGATTTCGACCGTCAATTTAGATGCATTTAAGGCCGTTCAATTTGATGAATTTATGGCCGTTAAGATGCATCTAATGGCCGTTCATTTATATGACCATTTTTCCGGGTGTCGGCTTGGGTAAAAGACTTGATCTCATTACCCGAACCCGAACGGACCCGTACGGGTCATTTACACAAATGTTAATTAGAACACAATCATGTTTTTCTCTGAAAATATACAAAAAGGAAATGTCTTAACTATGTTCTAATAAAAGCTTACAAGATAAAATGTTTGGACTTTGCCATCAAAGTTTGCTCCAGAAACATGGCAGACCATCTATCTAAAACATTATTGCATTTTTTCGCATTTTCTTCTGTTTTTTATATGATGGGTTCTCCACATCCAGTTGACTTAAATTTTGTGGATGCCTCTTGTTTTGGTTCCTGGTACACCTCTGGCTACCATCTGGAATTTGATATTCTGTCATGGCCCTCTTGGTGGTCCTCTTTGGGATTTTTTCCTTTGTAGTCACAGTATGTACTTGTGTTTCTCGTCGACTCTCGACATGCTTTTTGGCTGCTGATTGTTGTATCTCATGGTCTTTTGGTAGATCCACTTTTCTTTGGTCATCTTCTTTTAGCTCCGCAGAAATAAGCTTGTCAGTATGTTTAACAGGTACTCCGTGCTCTTTTGGATTTTTTGGAGAAGACTCTGAAGTTTCCTGCAGCAAGAGAGTAATATTCAGGATTCATGCATATCCAACGCGAATTTGTTGGTCGTGCGAAGACAAGGATAAAATTATTTTCCAACAATGTAACTGTACCAAATTATAATGAAGGCTGCACACAGCTTAACTAAGTCATAATCAATTAGGTAACTTCATATCTTGAATTATTAAGTTCTGTAATTTTCACAATCATTCTTGGTTCATCTTTATTTTTGTGCATAAGGCCCTCATATCCTTATCAGCATGAGCCTAGATAGACTAACTATTAAAGAAATGTTTTCAAGAGTAAAGCAAACAAGCTAAGCAACCAACCTTTGAATTAACACCAAAAGTCATAGACTTTGGCCAAGGAATGACTGAGCCCTCAACACCTTTTAATTTCACAAAATTATCAGCTTGTACAGGTAAACTGTAGTTTCCATCGAATACTTCTTCGATCTCGACCGCAAAGCAGTCAACCTCTGCACCTGTTTCAATTAAATGATGCTTTCCTGGTGATTTAAAGGCTCTACCTCTAGCAACGGGTTTCTCATTAGAATCTCCATAAATTCTGCACTCTTTACCCTGCAGAAATATATGGCATATGAACATTATAATAAAAAAATATGTACATATTTAATCAATGCCTGTAAAATAACAAATACCAATTTCTGTTGAGTTGGCGAAATCTCAGAAACCCTTGGTACTCCAACTATTTTGAATGCCCAGATTGAGATATTGTACCCCGAGAACCGGTTCCAGCTAGTCGATCTCCTGCTTCCTGGCTATCTTTTTGCAGCACACCAGTTTTTGTAACCTGCAGCAAGAGGGTAATGCTTAGGATCAATATAGCATATATTCGAACCCGAGGTGGACTCATTGGTCATGAGAAGAAGCAGGAAAAGTAATTCTCCAACAATGTAACAGTAATTTATAATGAATTGTGTACCTTTTTCTTAGTCTTCTCTGGTGGCCCATATTGGGATTTTGTACTATGAGAACCATTCTCAAGTTGATCAGCTTTTTGACTCTCTTTCTGCAGCACATCATTTCGTTTAGGTACCTGCTGCATTTTTTTTAGGTTATGGTTAGGATTCTTGTAATATGTATTCCCAAATCCAATGTGGATTGGCTGGCCATCTGAATAAACATGAAAAATGATTGTACATCTATATCAAACAGGTTCCACATATCTCTACTTATTAGGTACTCTAATTCACACTAACATTTGTGTCTCTGATTCATGTAAAGAAACATTCAGCGAACAAAGAAAACATACGCATTACAACTAACCTCAGGAGATAAAAGTTGGGTGCAGGTTTAGGGCCAAAGAATATATGTTCCGCGAGCATCATCTAGAGTCTTAATATTCTTGTCTGGAATGGCTAAACAATGTTTTCCATTTACTATTTCTGACACAAAGATCTTGTAGCATCGAACCGATGACTGTGATCCATTTAGTTTCCATTTCCCCTCAATCCTGTAAGCTTTTCCTCTGGCGAGAACGTCTGCCCTAGTGTCTAAGAAAATGTTGCATTTTACATCCTGTACATTTTGAGATTCCATTCGAGTAGCTGAATCTGCTTCTTTAGAATTTTCAATTTGTTGCAGAAAATTTGGTTAACGCAAATTTTGTAGAGTCGCCTGATCAGAAATATTTAGGATTCATGTATACTGGTCCTACGAGGACACATCTAAAATCATTTGTAAGCGTTCGTGATTTATAGGGTTGACAGCATATATTAGTTACCTAAGCTATTGTGGGTTTGATTCAACATATCTATGTCTAATATACTTCTGAGTACAAGCTGGATGAAGCAGATTGATGTAGAAAATTATTCGATGGAACAAAGAAGCCAATCAAAGCAACTAACCTGAGGTTTCTGAAGAAATGCGGTTTCAGCTTTGGGCCAAGGGAGGAAACTACCCCTAGCCTGACCTAACGTTTTAATCTCTGAGCCGGGTATCGGTACTGGGAGATTTTCATTCAGTACTTCAGTAACCTGGACTCTGAAGCAAGCGATCTTCACATCTACTCCATGCACTGTCACATTTTTGTCATCAGACAGAAAAACTGTACCTCTAGCAACGATGTTTGCCCTATAGCCAGACAAAAGTTCACATTGTATGCCCTGCATAAATACATGGCATACGAACATCATAAAGAGAACACACAAAACAAAATATAAATTTAAGTGCCTGGAATAAGATAATGTATATTACTCTTCCTAATCCTATCTCGCCTTGTCTAGTTGTTGAACTGTTAGATTCCCGAGTTTATGGAGGAGTCAAAGACTTCTGTTTAGATAGTACGAACTTTGGGGTAACTGTCACAAGATTGACTATGAGGGTCTTTCTTAGGTGGAGTAGAACATTTCTTAGTTGAAGGGCCTTTCTCAATTGTAGGAGACTGTTTCTTATTTGGAGAAGCCTTCAGTTTTTCATATTCAAGTTGCTTTCTGTCATGTACCCGACATGACATAGAATACTTGAGTTGGGTTGTCTCGTTTGAGTGATGTTAGTAGAGTGCCTGGGTGCCGTTAGTATCCTGTCTAAATTCTCTTATTTCTGTACGTTAGATTGTTAGTTGAGTTTGCCTGATTCACGCCACCTGTCGGCTCGAGTCTGGCTTGCTAATCTGTTTTCTGTTTCAGCTATTTAGTGTTGTAAGTTAGGACTGTGTTGGTCATTCTAAAATTAATCAAAACCCTGAGAACTTTTGTTCTTCATTTCTTTACTTCACAGCTTAGAATAGGCTTGAATCCTAGTTATTCGGGAGTTACTTTAGGCTCAGATCTTCGGATTTGGGAGTTACTTATCTTCTTATGCAATTTATTGTGTGAAGAACACAACATTTGGCATCAGAGTTGTTCTATCCTGAGAAATCATGGGTGGTTCAACTACAAACAACACCGCTGCTTCTAAACTGGTCGATGATAAGCTGAAGAATCATGATCTCCAGATCTCTAGCCTTGGGGAGACGATGCCAAAATTTAGTACAGACATGGAGGAGCTGAAAACTTCAGTGGAAAATTCTATGTCAACAAACCGTACTGAATTGGAGACCAACATGAAGGAGTCTATAGAGAGCCTGAGATGGGAGCTGGGAAAAGACATGAAGCTCATATTAGAAACCCTAGGATTGAAGAACAAGGAAGGAGCTAGTGGCTTGACTTTTGGATCTGTTGTTTCTGAAGACAACTTCATCAGAAGGGGAGCTCATCCATTAGATCTCTCTACTGGTCGGAAGGAACTAATTCCAAGAGTCCCTAAGATGGATTTTCCAAGATTTGCTGGTGAGAATCCAAGAGAATGGGTTCAGAAGTGTGATCTATACTTCATGTTGAACAAGGTTGATGAAGCTCACAAGGTCAGTATGGCCGTTATTCACTTGGAGGGTAAGGCTAGTAGTTGGTTTCTGAATTTTAAAATGAATAGAGATAGACTTACTTGGGTTGATTTATCTGACAATATATGCTTGCGTTTTGAGAATCCTGCTAATGAGAATATTGTTGGGAGGTTTAATAAGTTGGTTCAAACCTCTACAGTAGAGGAATATTTTGAACAATTTGAGTATCTGAAGGCCTTGTTGCTTACTAAACATAGAACTCTCACTGAAGAGTATTTTATCATGAGTTTCATTGGTGGTTTGAAGGAGGAGATACATCAAACAGTGTTGATGTTTAATCCCTCAACCCTTATGTATGCTTTTTTCTCTAGCCAGGTCTCAAGAGCTTAGCTTAGCTATGCAACAGAAAATTTCAAAACCCATTCCCAAAGCTTAATCAAATTCATACTCAACACCTAAGACTTTTTCAGCCAACAATACTTATTCACCAAAACCTTTTTCAGCCAATAACTTCTCTCCAAGGCCTTTCCCTAACAATTCAAAACCCATCATCACTCCATCCAAACCTACTAATACACTTCCTCCATACAAAACATTAACTCCTGAACAAATTAGAGCTAAAAAGGAAAAGGGTATCTGTTTCAATTGTGATGAAGATTATAAGCCTGGCCATAATTTGCATTGTAAGGGGAAGACATTATATCACATTGTTTGTGAGAGTGCTGGAAAAAGTAGCACTGAGCCAGAAGAAGAGGAAGTACAGGAAGTGATTAGTGATTCCCCACTGGAATCTGACATGGAAATTTCTCTGAATGCTTTAACTGGCAGTGTAACTGGTGAGACTATAAGAATTCCTGGATTTATCAAGAAGAAGGCCATATCAATCCTCATTGATACTGGTAGTACTCATAGGTTTGTGGATTGTGACTTAGCAAAATCATTGGGATGTACCATCACACCAACTGCTAATTTCTTAGTCACAGTGGCTAATGGTGAGAAGACCGTGAGTTCAGGCATTTGTTCTCCTCTGACGTTGACTATGCAGGGCCATGAATTCAACAGTGAAGTGAGGCTATTACCTTTAGGTGGATGTGACATGGTTCTTGGAGCTGACTGGTTGAGGAAGTTAGGAGATATTTTGTTTAACTTGGTGAAGCTCAGCATTTCCTTCAAGCATAAAGGGAGGAAAATCACACTCACATGAGTCAAAAGTGACCCACCACTGAAGGAGATGAGTGACAAGAACATACAGGATTATGTATCCAAGCAGAGTCATGGGATTATTGCTCATCTTTTCTACATAAATACCACCACCTCTCCACCACCACCACTTTCTCCTGGCATTTCAACTATTTTATCATCTTTTGAAGATGTTTTTACTGAGCCAACTCATTTACCTCCTCAAAGAAACCTTGATCACTCAATACCCCTCAAACCAAATTCTCAGCCAACAAATCAAAGGCCTTATAAATGCCCTTATGTACAGAAAGGAGTCATTGAGCAATTAAACAAGAAAATGTTGCAGAATGGTATCATTCAGCCTAGCCATAGCCCATTTGCTGCTCCAATTCTTTTGGTGAAGAAGAAGGACAACTCTTGGAGATTTTGTGTGGATTATAGGAAGTTGAATGCTATTACAGTTAAAGATAAGTTTCCTATACCCATAATTGATGAGCTGCTAGATGAACTGCAAGGATCTAAATACTTCACTAAGATTGATCTAAGGTCAGGCTACCATCAGATCAGAGTGAAGAAGGATGACATTCATAAGACAGCTTTCAGAACTCATGAAGGCCATTATGAGTTCAAGGTGATGCCATTTGGCTTAACCAATGCTCCAGCAACATTTCAAGCCCTTATGAATGATGTTTTTCATTATTATTTGAGGAAATTCATATTGGTTTTCTTTGATGATATATTGGTCTATAGCTCAACTTTGGAAGCACATCAAACTCACTTGGAGATTACTCTTTCTCTGCTGAGACAACACCAATTGTATGCAAAGCCTTCCAAGTGTTGTTTTGCTCAACAAGAACTAGAGTATTTAGGCCATATCATCACTGCTGCAGGTGTAGTAGCTGATCCAGCTAAAATAGCCACTATGGTTGAATGCCGACCCCAACCAATCTGAAGGATCTAAGAGTATATCTTGGCTTAACTGGTTACTATAGGAAGTTTGTGCAGAATTACGGTAACATCAGCAAACCTCTCACTGAGTTACTCAAGAAGAACTCTTTCCAGTGGAGTGATACAGCTGAACTAGCTTTTCAGAAGCTGAAACAAGCCATGTTTACTACACCAGTTTTGGCTTTACCTGACTTCTCCAAACCCTTTACATTGGATACTAATGCTTGTGATTCAGGGATTGGAGTTGTGCTCATGCAAGATGGCAGGCCAATTGCTTATTTCAGTAAAGCTTTGGGCCCTAAAGCTTTGGCCATGTCCACTTATGAGAAAGAACTCTTTGCCATTGTATCTGCAGTTACCAAATGGAGGCATTATCTCTTGGGTCACCATTTTGTTACTAAAACAAATCATCAGAGTATTAAGTTCTTCTTAGAGCAAAAGATTACTACTGTGTTGCAGCAAAAGTGGTGAATCAAGCTATTGGGATATGACTATGAAATCCAATACAAAAAGGGAGCTGAAAATAAAGTTGCAGATGCTTTATCTAGAAGACCATTACAACCAGTTTCTCTTCATGCTCTATCTATTTCAAAGCCAAATTGGGTGCATGATATTCTTCTTAGTTATGTGGATGATAACAAGGCTCAACAATTGATTGCTCAGTTACTTGTGAAGCCAGATTCTCTAGAACATTACAGTTACAAGGAAGAAATCTTAAGGTACAAAACCAGATTATATGTTGGCTGTAGCAAGGAGGCGAGGGCCAACATTCTCTCTTCTATTCACTCTTCAGTTGTTGGTGGCCACTCTGGCATTCAAGATACATACAACAGAGCTAAGGCTCATTTCTTTTGCCCTGGTATGAAGAGGCAAATTTTGCAGTTGGTTACCACTTTTGATGTTTGTCAAAGAAATAAAGGTGAGCACACTTATCCTGGTGGACTTTTGGTTCCTTTACCTATCCCACAACAAGCTTGGCAACATATCAGTATGGATTTCATTGAAGGACTACCCAACAGTGAAAACAAATCCATAATCTTAGTGGTGGTGGATAGATTCACCAAATATGCTCATTTTATTGTTCTGCAACATCCTTATACTGCTGCTGGTGTGGCCAAATCGTTCCTCAACAACATTTTTAAGCTACATGGATTGCCTGAATCAATTGTTTCTGACAGAGATAGAGTCTTCACCAACAATTTTTGGCAAGACCTATTCAGGATTTTGGGCATAAACTTAAGCATGAGCACTGCATATCATCCTCAATCTGATGGTCAAACTGAAAGAGTGAATGCATGCCTAGAGAGCTATCTTAGATGCATGACTGGGCATCAACCTAAGAAGTGGAGTAATTGGTTAGCTCTGGCAGAATGGTGGTACAATTCAAGCTTTCACTCAAGCATCAAAATGTCACCATTCAAGGCACTCTATGGATATGAAGCCCCTCATCTAGCTTTTCCTTCTACTGCTATTAATTATGTGGCTTCAGTAGAGGAATACCTGAAACAAAGAGATGGCATGCTCAATATTCTAAAGGAATCTCTCATTCAAGCTCAAGCTAGGATGAAATTTTTTGTTGATAAGAAGAGATCAGACAGAAGTTTCACAGTGGGAGATCTAGTTTATCTCAAGATGCAGCCTTACAGACAGAATTCAGTGGCTTTGAGGAAGAACATCAAGCTTGCAGCTAAGTACTGTTAGGGCATTGTCCGGTCAAACCCACTAGCGTTAGTATGTCAAGCTAGTTGTCAGTTTTAGGTGTCAAAAGTCAATTCTTGATTTATCCTACTAGAGTTTAGATTTCGGAAATGGGATATAGACAAAGTAGTAGAGACCTTGAAGACGAATACTGTGAAGACAAAGAAGACATCAATTATTCTTCATCGATAAATGGTTAGTAGGAGTTATGACTTTATGGATTTTCTTCTATTTCTACTTCATCTAATCTTTCGAAATAGTCGACTACTTTAGTAGTGATAATAGTGATTGAGATCGTATTCTTGCGTAACATGGCCTTGTGTCATGACCAGTGTTTGATCCCACAAATACTGTGAGTCAAGAATTAATGAGACAGATTTGGTGCCATATGTCCATTACAATGGTTTGCTTGCAAACTGTTAATTGGATATGGATGAATCTAAAGGAATGCTCTTGAGCAAAGAGTCCATGGATCACAGCTGAGGACGTTCTCACGTCTAAGTTCTGGCTCAGCCCAGTACTTCCAGCGGAATCCAGATTTGACGAAATCTGACAGGCCCACGGTTCACGAACCGGTTTGCGTACCAGACACTCGGAATTTCTCTGAGTTCGAGATGGCTATTTTGTTCACGTACCAGTATGTGAACCTGACGGTAGCTATCTTACTGGTGTCGGATTTAGTGAATATTCTCCTAGAATTTCACTCTGAGTCAAATTCCAAAACTCCTTTATCTCTTAGATGGACTTGTGTAAAACATAAAGACCTTTTGTGTTCCATCTAACGATTCTCAATGAGTCAATAAGATAAGATTATCTCTGGTCTGTTGGATTCTATCTTGAAGTGTTTTAGAGCTAACAAAACACTTGGCAGAGAATTCTAAAAAGAATTCCAATTGAGATTAATCTTTTATTACTTGGTTATCAAGTTTAGGGTTTCCCTAACTTGTGGGACAAGTAATTGATTGCTTTATTCCTAAGCAACCTATCTTATTGTACTATAAATAGAGGTGTCTACGGACAGATACCGCAAGCATCAAGCATACGTGAAGGTCCTTAGGGAAGATAACGTAAACTCTATTCACTTCGGTGAATGCTTGTTGTGGTATAGTCATCCTCTATAGGTTGCAGCTCCTTTGGGAACTCCCTACGACTATAAAGACTTCCTTAGATAGTTGGGAAGCACAAGTAGGAGATTGAAACCATCTTTGGGTGAAATCGGATTAACCTGTAACCTTGGTAACATGATCACGTTCTTGTCTATTCTAAAGTCCGTCTCTTCTGATATACGGCTATTCAAGAACTGATACGTTACTCAACAAGGTTGGAAAGGTAGCAACGCACGGCTGCACTCGGTGTTGTAAGACCTAGTTAGCTCCGGTTATACAAGTTCCTTAAGTGGTTCTTCGTGTATAACTGAGGTAGATTCGGATCGGGCATTGCTTACTTGGTTTGCTTGTCAGCCCCGATTCAAGAAGTAGATTTCCGTATGACCTGGATTTAACAATCCGAAGGAAGTCATCTTATGTATGGTAAACTGAAGAGGACAGTTACACCATACGTCAACAGTTTGGTTTAAAACCCAGTATTGCTGACACAAGCCTTTGACAGCGGTCAAAGCAACTCCTAGGCCTGTAACGGACATCAGCTAGGGGAATCAAGTGCGTGACGATCAGTGGGGTCCAGAGACGTAAGGAAGGCGACAGTATCCAATTCGCTTGGAGGGCTTGAGTTGGTCTCTGCTACATCCCAGACCGAAGTCTTATAGTAGGCTAGTGTTTGTAGTCAGTTTGTACTGGGCGGTGTTCAAACTGGACGAGGTCCCGAGGTTTTTCTGCAAGGCAGTTTCCTCGTTAAAAAAACGTTTGGTGTCTTGTGTGCTTTTACTTTCCGCATTATAACTCTGATTTATAATTAAAGCACCAAGTAGTACGTTATTGCCTAACTGTCGAGTTGACTCCAAAGTATTCTTTGTCGAGGTCTTAACAACTCCAGTTAGAGGTTTGGATATTGATTTTTGAGATCGTCCAGACTTTAACCATAAGACTCACGAGCCAAAACAAAAAGTTGGTAGTATTTCGGTACCCCTCCTTTTTCAAGTACTATGGGCCATTTCAGATCATTCAGAGAGTGGGTACTCAACCTTACAAACTAGCTTTACCTGAATCTTCCAGAATACACAATGTGTTCCTTGTTTCTCAGTTAAAGCAGCATATTGGCTCTGCACACACACCATCACCAACATTGCCAATTACTGATCATGAAGGGCAAATAGAAGTGAAGCCAGTTCAGATAATTGACACCAGAGACATCATCAGAAAAGGAGTGCTGGTTCCTCAGCTTCTTATACATTGGTGCAATTCAGCTGCAGAAGATGCAACTTGAGAGGATGTTGCTCACATCTCAGCTCATTTTCCAGATTTCTATCCTTGAAGACAAGGATAATTTGAAAAGGAGGGTAATGTCATGTACATGACATGACATAGAGTACTTGAGTTGGGCTATCTCGTTTGAGTGCCTAGGTGCCGTTAGTATCCTGTCTAAATTCACTTATTTCTGTACGTTTGATTGTTAGTTGAGTTTGCCCGATTCACGCCACCTGTCGGCTCGAGTCTGGCTTGCTAATCTGTTTTCTGTTTCAGCTATTTAGTGTTGTAAGCTGGGACTGTGTTGGTCATTCTAAAATTAATCAAAACCCTGAGAACTTTTGTTCTTCATTTTTTTGCTTCACAGCTTAGAATAGGCTTGAATCCTAGTGATTCAGGAGTTACTTTAGGCTCAGATCTTCGGATTTGGGAGTTACTTATCTTCTTATACAATCTGTTGTGTGAAGAATACAACACTTTCTTGAGGATTTTTCAGTTGAATGCATCGCATCCTCAGATAGATGGATCTGTTTTCTAAGTCCATCACCTCCTGGTGAAGACAACGGGAGACTTGTCGAACTTTCCTGAAGCGTGAAGTTGAACGATGTGATGAAATTTTAGATACTGCGTGCCAAACCATTGACAAAGTAAATATAATCTCATTCGCATACCATCTAATGGATCAGTTAACTTACTTTTGGTCCATGATTTCTGATCAATTCGGAAGCAATGGGTGGTACTGGTATTCCTTGAGCAGCGAGGGTTGATGCTAACGACTTCAGCGACATTACCAACTGGGTTATTAGTGCATCCTTAGATTTCACCTGTTTCCTCAGTTGATCGGCGTTAGATTTCACGGGTTGCCTTTTCCGCTTGTCAGCATTCCAGTAGATGCTCGGGCATACTCCAAAGCCGGCCCCTCCTAGGAACCCCTAAAACAAGTTCTAAAACAGGCCTCGGGGCTAATCCGCGTCATTCTGGGTTGTCTAGAACCCATGACCCGGTTCACGAACCGGCCCGACCCAAATCTTATGGATAAAAGATCTGTCGAGTCTTCTTCTTCACCTTACTTCTTTTTAAGGTTCTAGAAAAACTCTAATGGCACCTCATTCCTGCTGTTAAAGATCTTCAAGGTTCGTGAACCGTTTTGCTCCATCTTGGTTGTGAGTGTAGGAAAATGCCTTAGCCCATTAAAGGCGCCCAAGAAGTGATTTTGTACAAGAGGGCTTCCTTAGAAGTGAAGAATGGTGATAGCGGCAACCTTCAGCGGTTACCGCCCAGATGAAGAAGACGCTAAGTGGAGTAAGGGAAGAGCGGCCTGTATCAGAGGAAAGGTAAAGCGGCCTAATCAAGACAGCGATAATGGCACGTCACCGACAAAAGCTGCTGAGAATGGTTGAGCATTTATTATGGGTCAGAACGGTCGGATTGTCAGAGCTGACTTATTGACTCAGTGGAGTTCGAGTCATCGATCTTATCCAATCCAAGACGTAGGACGCTGAAACCTTGAGGAAGGTCGGCGGTATTGAAGGTTGGCGGAAGCGGACAAATAGTGTCAGAGTCATATTGTTTGTATTAGCTGTATTCCACCATGTAACCAGCGCCTATAAAAGGCCATGAATCACAACTGAGAGAGGGGTTGGAAAAGTGAACTCTAGGGTTGATCTAGCGAGAGACAAAGAACCATTCTTACTCTCCTTGGCTCAATTTCTAGTGAAGATCTTGATACTTTGTAGAGTGATTATCCTTGGCAAGGTGAGAATAAATGCAAGGATTCAATTAATAACATATTGTGTTTGAGAGTTATTGTTTATTTATCAATCTTATTATATGTATGGCGTCATTACTCTAATCTATCTCATATCTCTGTCTAAGTTTGGTCA
>JAJJMA010084778.1:0-12303 GCA_023529015.1 Papaver nudicaule
CTTTTACTTTCCGCATTATATCTCTGATTATATAATTAAAGCACCAAGTAGTACGTTATCCAATAACTGTAGAGTTTAACTCCAAAGTCCCAACTTTGTCGAGTTGATCCCCAAGATCACAACTCCAGTTATTAGAGTTTGGATATTGATTTTTGAGATCGTCCAAACTTAAACCATAAGACTCACGAGCCAAAACGAAAAGTTGGTAGTATTTCGGTACCCCTCCTTTTTCACTTGCGCTTCATGGTAATATCTTTTTGGGGAGTGCAGCTGTGGAATCTACGAGAGAATTGCATCTTTTTATCTCTCGTTTCAGGTATGTTTACCTTTGTCTACATTGATTATTGCGATTTTATGAGGATTCCTATATTTCTTTTTCTTTGTCCATTTTATAACGAAAATGGGGAGAAATCTTGTAGTAAGGGGGAGTAATATCTTTCTAACTACTACGACAATTGTCTACGGCATTGTCATAGGGGAAGTAAAATCGATGTACATGTCATGGAATAACAAGAATTAGTGTATTGAGTAAGGGGGAGAACATATCAAATTGTGTAGTATCTTAAAGCATCAATGCAATATGCTTACCAAGTTTTACATACTAATCAATTGCATAACAAACTCTTGTTGGACTATGTCCTTCTAGAAACCAAGATGTGTGGTGACTTTGAGTTTGTTATCTCTACCTTGAATCTTTACTTGCAGGAACACTCTTATCTGAAGATGCTGAAGATTACAAGAAGATCAAGTACATTATGGTTAGGGCTAAAAGATTTTACTTATTGAATCCATATGTAAGATTGGTTTTTGTCACTAAAATTGACAAATGGGGAGATTGTTAGAGCATTGCTCGGTTGAACCCACTGATGTTGCTATCTCAAGTCAGTTGTCAAGTTTATGAGACAACAACACAATCCTTGATTAGTTTACTCTACAACTCGGACTAGGATAGTTCTAGGTAATCGAGACGAAGACTGATGAAGACGAGTCCGAAGCTTACTACTTGATAAATCATAACGTCCTCGCTGAAGGTTCGAAAGGTATTCCCTTTCCGTATCGTTTTTTCTATCATACCAATAGTCTATGATGTTGTTTATATGATCCGAAGGTATTCTAGGATTTTCGCCTTTGTATTTGTCACTCTTGTGATAATTTGTATAAGTAGAGTATGTTGAGTTGTCTTTTGAAAAACAACCCCAACGGTGAACGCGTATATGAACGCGTACATGTAACATATAACCACTTTTGGGATTTCAGAGAACGCGCTAAGTCTGTATGAACGCGTACATACAAGTTCAAGAATTCTCCTGAACTCTAAGGACTACTATATGAACGGGTTCATGAAACGCGTTCATATAAGCCATGCGAAAACTTCCAACTTTCATATCTTGAAGTTTTCGGTCTAGACATATTTTGTTCTCGGACATGTCGTATCTTGGCCCATGGAATTCAACAACTTAATCCAAGCGATGTTCAAACTAAGTATTTGGACCAGAAGTCGCAAATCGATGTCCAAACAAGCATTGGACCAGAAGTCGCGAACCTTCGAACAAGGTTGAGTCTTCTTTAACTTTTGGCTTAGTCCAAAGTTCTTAGAAGATTGAGAATGGGTATTCAAACTATGGACTTTCCTAGTTCCGGAACTTGCTTGAGCCCTACTCAAGGTTGCTGAAACTTTAAGCAAAGCCTCCTTTGGTGATCACTATAAATAGACGACCTTCTGCAAGATACAATCTCAATCCTCTACACATCTGTGTATCCTTGCATAAAGGTTGGTCGTCATCTCGAAGTCCTTTTAGGACTACGACTATTGAAAAGACTTCACTTGAGGATCGTGAAGCACAGGTCGGAAGTAAAATTCCATCCTGTATCTTGGGTCGATTGAATTATTTCAATATTATCACGACCAAGATTTGATAGAAACTTTGTAAGGTAGATCTTGTATCGTAAACCCTAGAAGTTCCCAAACGCAATTCACGAACTAGGTTTCATACTAAGTTCGTCACGCGTTCGGAGGTAAGGTTGTATAGGCTAGATCAATAAGCCCTATTCAACATATCGATTTCCATTAGCAAATGACTCAAATCCAGCAGCTACCATTCCTCTAGAACCACCAATTGTGACACAACCACCGGTTAAAAAGGTGACAGTGAAGAAGCCAAAGAGCAAGAAGACAGGAACAAAATAGGCTTTTAAAGTCTAGGATTATGTTAGATGTAGTCTTTGAAATTAGTCATGAATTCATTGTTAGGTAATTGGCCTTTGGCCTTGTTTTATTTTCGTTTTATTTTTAGGTATCTAGCTGGCACACTAGGACATGGACCCCTTATGACTAGTGTGCCATTAGGCCTTGTTTTTTATTTTTGTTTTATTTTTAGGTATCTAGCTGGCACACTAGGCAATTGACCCCTTATGGCTAGTGTGCCATGCTACTCTTTGTTTTCCTTTTGCCTTTTTAATCTAATATATGGGACCCCTTTGATCAAAAAAAAAAAAAAATTAACCTTGACTTTAAGTCTAAAGGAAATCACAATCGTATTCTCGTTTAATCACTTGGATACTTTTAGGCGTCCTGTTAGAGGCAGGGTAGCGCTAGTCTTCACGAAGGGAAGTGGAGAACCTCCTAGGCCTGTAAAGGACGTCATCTAGGGGAATCAAGTACGTACGCTACTGCGGGAGCCAAGAGACGTAGGAGCACATTGGTAGCTGAATTGATTGTAGGGTGAATTCAGTCTGGATATAGCCTAGTCCGAAGTCTGAGAGTAGGCTAGCGTCTGTATACCGTTCATACTAAGGGTGTTCACATCTGGACGAGGTCCCGGGGTTTTTCTGCTAGGTTTGCAGTTTCCTCGTTAACAAAATTCTGGTGTCTTGCATTACTTTTCCCTTCCGCATTATATTGTCTCTGATCTATATAATAGAAGTAATTGCAAGTTTGTTGATTCATAACCTTTGAGTGAATCCGTCTATATTGAGATCTACGATAACTACGTTCTTGTTAGGGTTCGGTTCTCTGAACTATACTCAGGTTGTTGTTTGAATACTGATTTGTGAGATCGTTCAAACAACCATAATCAACTAGGTTCACGAAAACTAAAAGTTGGTGGTGTATCTCAGTATCCCCCCTTTTTCAAGCAAGGCATAAATCCAAAGTTTGGTATTTAAGCTCGATCTGCCTAATGACAAGTTGTGAGTCGCTGGTGATTCTGACGTCCGTGATGCCCAACTCGATTATTAGTCGCAACGCGTGGATCACTGCTTCGTATTCCATGATGTTTTTTGTGTACTCTTAAAATTCTAATCTGAATGCATGAAGGATCTTATCTCCTGTAGGGGTGGTTATCACGATTCCTATTCCTGCGCCTTCTTTGTTGGAAGACCCATCCACAAAGACTTCCCATCTTTGGGAGTTGACTGGATCCAGCAGATCGTCAGGATCTTCTTTGTCTTCTTCAGCTCCTGGTATATCATCAATTTCTTCTTTGTCTTTGAGAGGTAGGTCCGCCAAGAAATCTGCCAATACCTGTGATTTTTCCGCCGTCCGAGGTTCGAATATAATTTAAACTGCGTTATCTGTGCATTCCATTTGGCTATGCGTCCCACCCTTTTTGAATTTTGGAGGACCTGGACGATTGGTGCCTTTGTTGCATGTGCGTTGAAGTAGGTCCGCAATTTTTGGGTTGCGAATACGAGGTCCAGGATGATCTGCTCCATCTTTGTGTAGTTCTTTTCTGCGGGGGTACAGAGTCTTGCTGATGTAGTAAATAGGTATTTTCTCCTTCTTGTTTGTCTGACTAGGACCGCACTGATTGCGCTGCTGGTTGCCGCTAAATAGAGAGTTAATACTTCGTCTTTGTCTGGCTTTTGTAGCGTCGGAAGGGTGGCTAGATGCTCTTTGACTTTTTCGAAGGCCTGCTGGCAGTCTTCTGTCCATGCGAACCTGCAATCCTTCCTTAGTGTGGAGAAGAAATCCTTGCATCTATCTGATGATTGGGCTATGAATCTTCCCAGTGCCGCCAGTCTTCCTCTCAATCTTTGAACGTCCTTCAGGTTCTTCGGTGATGGCATGTCCACCACAGCTCTGACTTTCTCCGGATCCACCTCGATTCTTTTTTTGGTGACTAAGCACCCTAAGAATTTTCCGGAGGTCACCCCGAAGGTACATTTCTCTGGATTTACCTTCATTTTGCAACTCCGCATGGCTTCGAATATTTCTCTGAGATCCGCCAAATGATTTTTCGACTTCAGACTTTTGACGAGCATATCGTCAACGTATACCTCCAAGTTTTTTCCAATCCATTGTTTGAATATTTTATCCACTAGTCTCTGATATGTGGCTCCTGCGTTTCTCTGTCCGAAGGGCATTCTTGTATAACAATATAACCCTCTCGGAGTAAAGAAGGCAGTATGTTCTTGATCTTCTTCGGCCAGGGCTATTTGATTATACCCCGAGTAACCATCCATAAAAGATAGTAATTCGTGACCTGAAGTCGCATCAACCAGTTGGTCAATGCTAGGTAAGGGATAACTGTCCCTTGGGCAGGCTTTGTTAAGATTGTTGAAGTTGATGCAAATTCTTACGCCTCCATTCTTCTTCGGTACTATCACCATGTTTGATACCCAGGTCGAGTACATTACTTCTCTGATGAATCCAGCATCCATCATCTTTTGGAGCTCCTTTTCCACTGCTTCGTGGTATATGGGGGCTACCTTCCTTATTCTCTACTTGAACGGTGGTGTGTCCGGATTTATCCGAAGGTGATGGGACACCACCGACGGATCTATCCCTGGCATATCCTTCATTGTCCACGCAAATATATCCAAGTACTCCTTCAGTAGCTCTTTCAGTTTCACTTCCATAGGTTCCTCCATCAGCGTTCCCATGCTTACCTCTCGTGGTCGTTCTTCAGTTCCAATATTGATTTTCTTCGTTGGTTCGACGGATGAGAATAGTTGCTTCGGGGCTCCTAGGGGAGTGATGTTGATGCCATCATTATAGCTGGGAGTAATGATGTCGTTTTTGCCGCCTTGATTTGTTCATGATATTCTTCGTACCGCTTTTCTTTTTCCTCTTCCTTTCGCTTTCCTTTATTCTTCTTAAGTGCTTCTTGAACTTCGTTGTGATATTGGGCTTCGGCGGCGTCACACCTTCGTGCATCTTGCTGGTCTCCTTTGATCTCAATTTCTCCATATGGAGTGGGGAATCTTAGGTGCTGGTGATATGTTGAAGCTGTTCCTCTCAGACGGTGGACCCAGAGTCTCCCCATGATGGCGTTATAGGGCGAGGGTGAATCGACAACGCTGAATCTCGCCATGGTCTTCATAGGTCCTGCGTCTACCTGCAGAACTATTTCTCCTTCGGCTTGGATGTGGATCCGTTGAATCCATAAATCGTACACGTAGATGCGTCCATTTGCCCGTCTTTCAACCCCATCCGAAGATAAGGTTCGTAGAAAAGCACATTAAGTGAACTTCCTCCATCTATTAGTATTTTGGAAACGTTCCACTCGTTTTTTTTTAAGTCCAAATTATATTGATGATCATGAAAAAATTACATAGAATCAAAAGATCCGAAAAATAACAAAATTAATTTTAACATAGATAAAGCGGAAAAAAAGACTATCGACGCATAATACCAACACCTCTTAACCTTGCCCTTGATCGTCCCACCCTGCAAGAAGGGTGGTTGAAAATTCTTATCATAGTATCCTCATACATATCATCAAAATCCTCGTACTCCTCCTCATCCTCCTCGTACTCTTCCATCCATAAATTTTCATATTCACTTGGAGCAGAATTTCCAGGCATAGCAGGAAACATAGCTTTAAAATTCACAGGAGGAATTTTATTTTTCTGCTTAAACCACTCCTTCATATAATTAGGATCATTAATGAGCTTTATAATGATCATATAATTAGGATCATTATAAAGTAACCACTAGAAAATGTGAGCGGAGTCGCCATCCATTCCTCCATTCGTCGGTTAGCCTTCCGTTTAACTTGAATACTTCGTGCTCCGAGGTTCGCCTTCTTATTCTCAGGTTGTTGCATATGTCTCCTGGCAACGAGGGCTTGCTCTCCTGCTGGAATGTGATCATATTGAGTGACTTGTAACCTTCGGGTAGCCGTACTGTTTTCTTTTGTGCTGCTACGTTTATTGTCGAGGCCGCCTGCCCGGGTAACATGACATATTGCCCGAAGTCTCCTTGATTGATATACTTCTGGATCGTGTTTTTCAGGTGTTTGCACGCATCGGTATCGTGCTCTTGGGTCTGATGGTATTCGCAATAATCCTTATGGTTCTTGGTTTCGTCTCTTTGCTTACCTCGGGTAGATGGATACGTGAAATCTTGTCGTCCTCATTCCTTCTTCAGAATCTCCGAGAGTGGCAAGGTCAAGTTGGAATAGACAATATCTGCGTAGTCCCTCCTTCCTCTGTCTCCTGGCTTTGTATCCTTGTACCTGGGTTTCTTCTCGAATCCAGAGGTGACGTCCTTCTCCGCTGAGCGCTTTCCTGTTTCTGGTACAACTTCTACCGAGTTTGCTCTTTGTGGGATACTCCGGTCTTGTGCACGCGGGTTATCCCTTTGGATGTCCTCCAATCTGATGTACTTGTCCTGGATGACGCGAAGTTCTCCTTAAGTCGCCGGTGTATGAGCATGTAACTCCACGAAGATATAAGACGTTCTATCCAACCCGAACTTGTAACAGTTAATGCTAATATCTGGGTTAACCTATCGCCTGGCACACCTTTTGCCATCTCTCCGTGTACGCCTGAAGCGTTTCTCGTAGCCCGATGGCTAATGCAAATAGCCTATCTAGCCCCGCCTTAGTAGCCTTGTTGTACATATAAGTCTCCACGAAGATATCAGATAGCTCTTCGAAGGAGTCTATCGAATGCGGTGTCAAGTTATCGAACCACACCAGTGCTATGCCGATAAGGCTGGATGGGAAATACCATCACAACACTATGTCATTGGTATCCCAGTAGGCCAACACCCGAATATAGTATTTCAGGTGTGCTGTCGGGTCGGTAGTTCCGTCATAACAAGCGAAATTTGGCAATGGGCGCTTCGGTGGTATTTTACTTCGTTCGAGTCTGACAGATAAAGGAGTCGTCCTAGCTTCCTGCTTGGCTTCCTCCAATTTGTATCCTCCTTGCTTAGATTTCAAATCTGCCAACTGGTTCATGACTGCTTTCAACTGAGTGGCCATTTCTCCCATCTGTGGCGGCGCTATTGTCTCTCCTCGCTGTTAAGACTGCGTTCTGTGGCTTTGAGCTTGGCATGGTCTTCTGTGTGAGACAGAGTGACTTGGAATGTTGTGGATCTCCCTTTGAGGCAAATCGATCCTCCCTTGGTACCATCCTGGTATGCATACGGGTGGTGGTGCCCAAACCCTATTCCTTAGCGAAGAATAGCTTTGTGGTGCTTCTGAATTGACCTCATCATCTCCTCTGGGTTGGTAGCTTCGGGCTCGCGATTGTCGTTCTCTTGCCTCGGTTTTGTCCCGCAACGCCTGATTTTCTTGTGCCAAGGCGTATAAAACCTCGTTCTGTTCTTTCTGGTCTTGGAGCAAAGCTTCCAGCCGCGCTTCTAGCGGAGATTCGTTCGTTCCTTCAACTTCATTATTGACTTCGTTGTTGATGACTGGTCCCACTCCGTTGCCCGATTCTTCGGAGGTGGTTGCGGTATGAACTGACACCGAGTTCGTTGTTTGTTTGACAGGGGTGCGATGGATTTGATCTTGTCCTGGATCTTCTTCTTCAACCATTTCCTCTGCGGGTAATGGCATTTCGTACAAAAGATTCCTATCCCTCGCTGGTTCGTCGAATGTTGCCGCCATGCTCCTGTGTGCACTTCGTGGACGATTGACCGCTTCCTCTAGATCAAGGTTGACATCCCCTTGAGCCCTTAGTGACTAAATCTACTTCGTGTTAGGGCGGGCTGCTGTCGGCTTCCAGTTACCAATGGCCTTGCTTCGTTAGGCATGAGTTTTTCCATTCCTTTTCTTGTTGTTATGTCAAAAAAAAGAGGATGATGGTATAGTGGTTTTTGGGAATGCAAACTTCCCTTACCCAACTATTTTTCCCGGGGAGTTCCAGAGGGTAGTGATAGCTCTTTTTCCTAACTATGGTCTGAACTACTCCCTCCGTTCCACTTTACATGCTATATTAGGGTTTTTTTTATGTTCCAAAATACTTGCAATAGTTGATATTTTTTCCCACAATTTCCAACTACACCCTTCCATCTTATCTTGGAAATATAAGTTTTCTTTTAAATAAACCAAACTAATTAATGTTTGAAGACTTTTATCAAGGGTATGAATAGAAAAAACCCATACCTCTCTCTACTCCTTAATATTTGTGCAAAACCCTATTATAGCAACTAAATTGGAACGGAGGGAGTATTAGTTAAGAAATTACTTCGGTAATTTTTTCAATAAGAAATCCTTTTTAATGGACTTGGAGGATATCGTCAACTTGTTGCTTTTACAACCAAGTTCGTTTCTCACTCCTAGATCATACTTCACCAGAACGTGATATTAATCTTTTGGTGGTCCTCCAAACCGAGTTTAAAACCAAATATAAAAGGTGATAAAGAAAGAGAAATAACTCAGTTTTTGATAAAATCTGGTTGTTTTGAAATCTACAAGGAACTGGTCCCTGTTTCTAGCGCCAAACTGTTGATACTAATTTTCCCATATTATACTTCAAGTAAAAATTGTTAGTGGTTCGATTGCTTAAGTCGTTAGTGGCCTTTGTTCGTTAACAACCGGAGATTAGTTCGTGAGTTTGAACGTATTATCGTTGGTTATTATGATCGAAGTTGGCTACAGACATCAATCAAGATATTACTTTGAAGACAGTCGTCGACAAAGTTAACTACACAGATAAAACTGAAACAATAATCAACACAACAATTTAACGAGGTTCAGCAGCCTTGTGCTTACGTCCTCGGGGGTAAAATCGATGTTCTATTCGATAAAGCTTTATATGGTTTACACTATAAGTCACTTCAATTTGTTAATGGATAGAGGCCAAATGGAATCTGGAGAATGTTCATCCAAGTATTCTCACTCCTAGATATCCTTTCCCAAATTCTGCGACCCCTCTAACTGCTGATTAGGGGGGATATTTATAGCACTCTCATGGGCCTTGCTCTTTGCTACCCTTGGTTGCTTCAATCTTCTGCTGCTCCTTGGATGGATCGTCCATCTTCTGTGACTGCCTTTATCATCCAATCCCATCTCATCGTACTAATATGTGGAGGATCCTGTTGTATTCATACGTTGTTGGCTCCTCATTGGTCGAGGTTTCTGCTCTCCTTAGCTGGCTGGACCAATCCCCAATCGACAAACAACTTATGTCCTGCTGTCAACAGCATTAAATGCGGTGTGACTACTCCTTAGTGTGTCTACTTTGGACTAATATCCTAGGTTGATAATCCTTCGATCCACTCCCTTGGATTTCATCGTCTCGTGATGAGATGTTGCTTGTCTGAGATATGCTTTTATCCTTCGTGGCTCTCGTTGCCTCCATACGTAACCTCCGGAGATGGCGCCACGTGTCCATCCGAAATTATGCATTAACACACCTATAAGTCAAACCTTGACTGGTTCTTGTAATCAAGAACTCAAGAACAAGATCTCCTTAAGATCTGATTTCACACAAGGGAGTCAATACAAGAATCCGAAAGACAATGTCAACCAACCAAGTATGAAACTTTAATTATATATGACGACTCAAATATAATGCGGAAGTAAAGTAAAGTACACACAAGATTTTGTTAACGAGGAAACTACAAACTCGTAGAAAAACCTCGGGACCTAGTCCAGTTTTGAATACTCTTAAGAATTAAGCCGCCAACACACCTACACTCAGACTTCGGACTAGCTGGTGCAGACAATATGACCCTAATACGACTATTAGTCACAAAGATTTCCCCTCAGTATTCCTACGCCTCCAACCACAGCAAGGTGGTCACGCACATGTACTCCCCTACGTAAACAGACGCCGGTTACTTTCTTACGCAAGAGTGGCCCCACAGCCCGTCGCGAGGACTATTGCTACCCGACCTCCAATCGGACGATTACAACCTTATGGACAACAACCAAATAACGGCAGGTCAAATCGCTAGATGATATCCTTGGTAACTAACAGATATTTCACTGAAGTCTTTTCACACCAAGAGCGAGGTTATTAAGTTTACTTAGGCAATAAACACCTCGAGATATCGATCAAGGTTTCAAAACCTAAACTCCTGAAAGAGCAACCTTGTCGTCCCAGTTGGAATCAAGCAGATAGTTGTAGCAAGTACGATATGATATGACTGTGAAGAACGATGTACCTGCAAAGAACAAATCCAATAAAAGCGATCTTGATTCCACTCAGTATCTATAGTTTAGGCACACAAACCGAAAACGGCTTGCTGACAAATCCAGGTTAATAGATAAAGAGTATGTTCTAATCACAACGATCTTGAGTGGCCTTATAACAGAAGAGGAGGATCGTAGAATAAACAAGATCGCAAGGTTTGATAGACGTGATAGAACAGAACACAAGTACAATACAAAGAAAACTAGTAAACATAAACTAGTTTCCCGTAAGAGGTACTTCTAGGCTTCTCGATCCCTAAAGAAGACTTTCATGAAATTCTAGACCAAGAGAAAAAGCTCTGAGGTAACTGAAAAGAAAAGCGACAAACACAAGCTTACAATTCCGAAGAAGAGCTTGGGCAGAGGGATAAAACTTTCAGGAGAGATACCAATCCTATTTATATTGACTAAGGCTTTAGCTTTGAAATGAGGCAAACTTAATTTCGGAAATTCCACAAAGCACATTTACATAATAATTCCGAAATTCCCCATTTAGTCTTATAGCATTTAATGAGAACTAATACTCTAGCTGTCACATCCCTAAAAATTCGGACTTCTATTGGGCCGGATTTGACCCAATGGATCGCGTCTAACCCAACTAGCAAGTCCGGATTCTTAAGACATGACTATGAAACAGGCTAATTTCTTCTTTATCATTTAAACAAAAATAATAGAGATAACAAAGGAATTATAAAAACAATATAGATCAATAAATTCCAAAGAAAATTGTATTTAAAGATGTTTTCCAAAATACACAATAAACAATTTCTTTAAAGTCTACCAAACTGAAACAATATCTCACAAAAATAAATAATTGAAGAAACGAATATTAAATCGGCAATTCATAAAAGTGCCCCAAATTCCCGTGATAAATATAGTACTCTTCCTCAATATTACTAACTTTTATTCGAATCTCAGACAAGCTTTGGCTCAGCTTATGTTGCTAATTTTTCCTCGAACTCTGTGGGAAGAGGAAAAGAGAAGGAATGAGCAAACCACAGCTCAGTAGAGAATTTCTAAAAATACTAAGTTCAACACAATTAATGCACTAACGAGAATACCTAAAAGCTCGGGAGAACTAAAACTATTTACCATTACAACTGTACTCGATCATTTCTTACGCTTTAAATAATTGTTAATTGATACAAACCGATTTTCGAACTGATTTGTAGATTACAGTCTATGTAGTTATTTTATGGTTTCGGCTCAAGTAATTATTCACTACATTCCCCTTCGAATTCTTCTCAACATCAAACCATTTATTTAAAGTTTTCACTTTAGGAAGTTAATACACGTTTATCTTTTCCAACTCAAATACATAATATCATATTCATCCAAATTTGGACCGACAGTTGATCGCTCGGGCTAGCTCATCCAAAAATGGACCTGACAGTTAGCACATTCTCATAGGAACCCGTCAGTTAGTAGCCTTCACTCATTCCCGTAGGAACCTGCCACTTAAGTTCTTGCACTCATCCCAAAAAGGACCCATCGGTTAAACATCCCAAACGAGACCTGACGGTTAGGCAATCTAGATCGTCTATTTAAGACCTGCTTTCCTAATTAGTATTTTAGCTTATTCATCATCCTTAGTATTTTCAAAAACATTTTCAAGTCCAGTATTGTCACCCATAAGACCAAGTAACATTAAACCATGACCTTACTTTGATCTTTTTAAAGAAAACACTACAACCCCAAAAGGAACTATGCCTAAAGGAAACCCCAGATAGTATTGAGTTAACTTAACTTAAGCATGAGAGGTCAACCACATAAAGACGAGTTTGGAGTGCATACAAAATAAACACAAAAATCTGACAGACAAACAAACATTTTCTCCTTTGGTTTTGACGACACAAAGTGGAAGATAGGCTACTAGCTAGGATTTCACACTTGCCAAACCTACACCCATTTTGTTTTCCCTAAAATC
>JAJJMA010084796.1:0-10212 GCA_023529015.1 Papaver nudicaule
CAGGGATTGGTAACTGGACTACTCATTTTGATTCACTAGAAGATAAAAAAAAAATCTCTCTGGGAATTAGATTTGGAAATAAAAATGGAAAACAAAAAAAATGTTTTTACTGAGGATTTTGTATCCTCAAACCTTTGGTTTACCCCTAACCCAGCAGTAAATGCGTTCAACTGCCTAATAAGGCTTGATTACTTACTTTTAGAGGAGTAGTTTCTTTTCACATTCCTCTAGGTGATAAAAATTGAATAGCTTTTAAGACATTCTTCTTTTTCTGCGTTTTCATATGTCCAAGCATGGGTCATAGGTCAGTGCAAGCCCATAGGTCAATTTTATTTTCTAGTGTTAATTTTTTTTTAGCAAATTGCACAAATTAGCAAAATTCTCAATATCATGACAGTTGAATTTCTTTTGCAAGGTTTGGCAAAAATTTTAACTCAGAATATTTCTTTGATGGTCAGGGTCCCAGTGTATTATTATACCTCTGTATAGGTCATGTTTGGACAATTGGGGAAATATTTTACCTATTCCCTTTTTATAGTTCTACTTGGCAAGTTGTGGTGGTTGAGAAGGGAACGTCGAGTCCCTTAACCAAATGAATTAACCGCCGGTTACCATTGGAATATCAACAGTTGCCGGCGGTTAGAATACCAACAGTTGCCACTTATCATAAAATATTAGGGTAATATAAAACCATGCGCGTGATTAGAGAAATCATCATTGCAAACTTCACTTTCATTAAATTTACTATTATTGGAGAATCCAACAGTACAATTTCATTAAATTTACCACAAAGCTTTGTTTCCTGATTTTGGTGATGATCCGGTCGAAGAAGGCTCGAGTCATTGGAACTACAACATGATCACTTTCAATGCTGGCCTAAAGGATATGAAATCTAAATACGGGCCTTTCACATCTGATGAAGACGAGGCTGCTGAGTATATGGAGAGCATTGGTGAGAATCTTGTTGCTACTGATATTGGTGGTGCAATTGAGGGTGGTGCTGCTGCAAATGTTCCTGATGCAAATGAGGGTGCAGGTGGTGTTGCTGCTGCAAATTTTCCTGGTGCAAATGAGGGTGCAGGTGGTGCTGCTGCAAATGCTCATGGTGCAAATGAGGGTGCAGGTGGTGCTGCTGCAAATGCTGACATTGAGATGATTGACCTTGTTTCTGATTGAATGTTTCAATTTAAGTTTCTGACATAGTCATGTTTTTTAGTTCCTTGTTTAAGTTCATGTTTTGGGATGTAAGAATTATCAGTAAATGTATAAGTCAGTACAATTGTGGTTTTTGGTTTATTTTGGGATGTAAGAATTATCAATGCAAGTTCAGTACAGTTGGCCATTTGGAATTAACCTTTTTCTTCTTCATTTTAGTTGAAAATGGGCATATCGAATCTAATCTTGTTCACTTGCTAGATTGCTGAATACTGATCACATAATTAAACGGAAATTAGATTAAATATTCATACTTTGTTCAACAACCGGTAAATTTTAAAAACAAAAAAAATTGTCAAATCCTTTAAAACTTGTGCATTAACATTACATAAACAAGACTGCCATGTAATTACACCAAAAGTTAAATCATCCTTGATTGTCAGAAGTCACTTGATCCTTCGGTGTCATTTGATGCTTCAGTGTCATTTGGTGCTTCAGTGTCATTTGACCTGTGTCATTTGACCTCTTCCGTTCTCTAGCTCGCACCTCCCAGTCAAACTGTAAATATGGAAAATTGAACATATTATTGACAATTTCTGTTTTCACATTTCTAACTCAAATTCACATAACAATCTGGATATCATCAAATATTAAAGCTACAGCCAATATAACCAATCGAACTTATGCAAATAACTAGGTGATAAAAATGACAAACAAAAAACAGAACAAAGTTATTTTTGCCTGAAAAACACTGTACCGTCTCTGGGTACTTTCGTAGTGCTCGAGATCAAAATCGAACAAGACCAGCCTAAACCAAGTCAATGTCCGTTCAAGTCTTGCTTCGGTCATAGAGAGGATGAGGTTGATCTAAGGAGGGAAACAGTGGAAGAAACTTGAGATCAGGTTGAAAGGGTGTGTTTCTGGGTGTAAAGTTCAAGATTTCCGTCGTGAATATGACTAGAAATCTCCAAGGCTCAGAATGTTTTGAAATACTCAGACGGTTGCTCTGAGGTTGTGGTGTTTTTTCAAGTATTCTGGTTGTTCTAAATGTTCTGCCTTGGATGATAGAGGAAGCCTCTATTTATGGTGTTGAAGTTACCCTGATCTCTCGATAGAGAAGGTGGGAGTCATGGAAGAGTGGACGAGTGGAGAACATGAGTTGGTTTTTACAACTGCTGGTCATGTAGAACATGCCCACTCTGCGCCATTTCCGTATAATTGCCCACTATCCCTATCAGTTTCTTCCTAACTGCCGTAGAACGCCAGACCAATACCCCTAAAGTTATCCTCCCGTGTGATGTTTTGATATCTCGTGTAGATTTGTAGATGTTGTGCTACACACTTTTGAGCTATGACAATATTGTATAGCTATGAATGTGCATGGATGTGACTTGTGGCCTTGAGTGCGGCGCTATGGCTCTAGCCAAGGCTGGATGTAAGTATGATGCACAATACTATGGCCTTGGCCTTTGGCCAAGGTCTTAGATAGCGTGATGGCATGATGGATTAGGTATGGCGCCATGGGATGTGGACAATAGGTAGGGCATCATGAGGTGCAAGTAGGCATGGCGCCATGGATGCAGGAGCTACGCATGGCGCCATAGGAGGATGGCATGGCGCCATGGGATGTATGCGCTGGGTATGGCGCCATAGGAGGATGGCATGACGCCATGGAGTGTAGACTCTAGGCATGGCGCCATAGAGAAATGACATGGCGCCATGGGATGTGGATGGTATGGCGCCATGGGACAAGAACGGCCTTGGACTTTGGCCACGGCCTGTGCATGGTGCTATGGATAGTGTGGTGTTTTCCTTTCTGGCCAGGGTCTATGCCTTTGGCCTGAATGAGTTTCGTGTCTACGCTATGTTTAAGTTATAGCTTTTATCACTTCTTGTGATGTAGTTGGTCTTGATCTTTGACCTTGGTATTTTACGCTGCGCTGTCCTTTAGCTATGGCGTATTAGGGGACCTGTTTAGGCACTTTAAGCTGCTTTTGCATATTACTCAAAGTAATAACCTGTTTAGTTGTGTTTAAGCTATTTCAACTGTTCATGTATTGCTCAGGAAGCTCTGGTCAATGCCTAGAGTCGTGATTCATCTGAGACTTTCATTAAGACCCAAGATTTGGGTCATATTTTAAGAGGAAATTCGTCTCTTTTATCTTCCACCTTGGCACCAGCGAGTAATTTAGCTCCTATGTTGAGAAATTCGAGGCTATGTCAATATCAACAAATTGGTGGCTTTATGTATAGGTGGGTATTTTGGCTCTTGTGTAATGATGTTATTCTTTCCGCTCGGAAGCTATAAGAAAGAACTCATTGAGAGCAATTCAGCTTGTAGAACGGGTTGCATTCTGAGCTATAGAGATTTGCCTGAATAAGCAATCGCCTCTTGGCGAGACATAATAAAGGGACATTTTACGTCTTTACCCCTATTCGATTTTTCACCATCTACATTAAGTCCCCTGGTTAGTGTGGAACAATAATGTTTCGCACTAAGCACCAGATGGTGAGAACAAATTCTATATATATTTTAGTCTCTTTTCTTTTTAAACGCCAACTAGTAGGGCTCTATAGTGGTTTAAACCTTAATGTGATTGATCATAAATAAAAATGAAAGTAGGTTTTGTGTAGGGATGCCTAAAAAAATTCTTCTTTTTTTTTAGCAGGGGGGGCGGATGGCGTCATGGTGAATACCACCATGGCTGAGGACGTGAGAGGCCACGATCATGGCGATATGGCCATCGTGGCAAAATGGCTGAAATGGGGTGGCCATGGCCATAGCGTCATGGGCAGGACGTTGGTGTAGGCGGGACGACGGCATGGCGCCGTAGCTGCCACGTCCCTTTTTTTTTTTTTTTTTTTTTTTTGCTTCTCTACAAGCTCTCTCTTTTAGCAAGTAGGACTCCTATTAGAGTTAGGTTTTTCTCATTTTTTGTGTATATATATAAAGACCTAGGTTAAATTCTTGGTAAAAGAAAGAGAGGGTTAGGCTTTCAACTTGCACTCAGGGCAGTATTCCTCTTGATTCATCATCCTCGATTGCATCTGCCTATTCTTATTCCATCCATCATGTCGTCGGACAGAGCAGCGAAGAACAACAAGGTAACCTAGTTTTTTTTTAAATATATATCGTGATATATATATATGCGTCGACAGGAGATAGGTTAATGGCGCAACAACCCGTGGCGCCACAGTCTCACGGCTATGGCCTTGGCCAAAGGGCCAAGGCCAATTTGGTGGCGCCATGGGTATGGCGCCACATTTTTGGTTGTCGTTTTTTTTAAACATGAAAATGTCACGAAAATGTAAGGCCATGCATATTGTGAATGTACTTGTAATCGTATAAATGACTTACATGGTGTTCTCTCGTTTCGTAGAGAAAGCATGATGATGAAGAGGCGGCCTCCACTCGTCATTCTGCTCGTTCCTCCTTCGCTAGGACACCCGTATGTACTAATGATTTCTCGTATGCTCCTGTCGTTAGAAGCCCAAATGTGATTATTAACTGCGGTGATTTCGACAGTTGCTTCATTCCCAATCAAGAGGGTTTAGATGACTCTTTCATAGTGGCTCCTAGTGAAATTATTAGGTTTCGTCTAGAATCCAATGTCCATGATACCATGCCCATTGACTTCAGAGTTCTTCAGTTCCCCGTGCCTCAATGCTGTGCTTGGTATGATTTTATGTTAACTAATAAGAAAGTTCGTCCAGTTCTAGAGCGATCAGGCGTCTACTATGCAGTGAAAGCAACTGGGAGTTTGAAAATATATAAAGATGTCAGTGCCATCATTACTTTCCATTCTTGAGTTGGGGGTGAGTTCACCATTTCTTTAGAGATGGTCGCCGCTTTGTATCACTTCCCTATGCTGGGGAATCTTCCGGACAGTTACTCCTCGGATCAAAATGCGATGATTGAAACCTTGAACAAGAAGATTCAAGAACTGCAATCGTCCAAGAGTTCTGCAAGTGAAAATTATATTGAATGAACTCGTCATTGGTACGTAGGTGGCGCGAGTCCCGCTGGTGGTGAACCTGAGAGTATCGATCCTTTATGTTGCATCATTCTTGGTACTTTGGTTGTCTAAGGATATTTTTGCTGACGCTCCCCTTGGTACTTTGAAGCCTCATGTCGTTCCTTTAGCTGTTCTTCTTGCTCATGGTCGTAGCTTGCCTATTGGTAGCTTATTTCTCGGTTCCCAATATGCTCAGCTCGACGCTCTAGTTCGAGATATGTCAGTTCCCAGTGTCCAGAGGGTTAGCACTTACTTGAACACTTCATTTTTCCAGGCAGTCTTGTGGGAACACTACAAAGTTCATAGACCTAAAAACGCTCCTACATGGAGTAAGAAATTGGATGAGGGTCCCCGAATCTTGCAGTGGATTAACAAATTGCCCTCTGGTTCTCCGAAGCTGGGAGACTTGTTAGATGAAGAGAGAAACATTATATTCCGTCCGTGGTGTACTAATTCTTCTCCCAAGATTGTTCAGCCCACAACTTTCACCGATGCGCCTCGCGTTGAGATACGGTCAGGACCTCGAGAGTCGAGTGGTCTTACTGATGGGCAGGCTATCTTTATTAACGGTAGTACTCCTGGTCACATCCTTGGCTACTTTCGTGGGGAAGAGGTGGTGATGCCTTATAATATTGACAGGGCGGCAAGAGTAATGGGTTTCGATCAGGATGTCCCTGCAAAGTTGCTTCCCGTGCCTTTCATAGCGGTGTTGCGAGCCTCGCTGGACGTGTCTCTCTGTCTCAATTATCTTTTCCCTTTCATTTATTCTTACAGATCGGTGAGTGTGACCCCTGAATATCGCGATTTCTGGAACGCCACTCTTGAAGTTCTTCATGGCTTTGTCAGTGGTCAGAATGTTGATGCAAACGTTCCCGCAAGTTCTGGTCCAAGTCCCCAGCTTTCCGGTGAGACTTCTACTGGCGGTAGGATGAGGAGGAGGATAACAGGCCCTAGGATGATACTCCCCAAGGATTATATGTTCCAGACAGTGGATGAGTTTACCGCTGATGACCAAGAAATTGATGTGATGGTAAGTAGACTTCGCATTCTCGTTAGTGGTTTCCATCTCTTTACGTGTTGTTTTGTTAATAATGATTTTATGCCCCTATACTTCCTTTACAGGCGAGCCCTTCGAAAGACAATGAACCCATAGAGCCTTCGAGAGATGATGTCGATGGAGATGAGGAAATTCCCAGGGAGGATGTTAATCTTCCATCCTTCCATAATATGACAAACTCTAATACGGTGAGTGTTTTGCACATTTTCTTCTCTTATATCAGATTTTGTACCCTTGCACTAAAATCGTCACAGAAAACTCATACGACCTCCGTTTTTTGTGATCATCCCCTACTTTTGTAGATAAAATCCTAAGCTACCATCTATTAGGATAATTTCTTGAATTTAAGAGCATTTACCTCGTCATTTTTGCTGAGTAGTAAAATTTCAGGAGTTTTTCGTTATATTTCTGACAGTCCTTCCCTTGCGTGTCCCTCGGTATTTGTGTCATATCTCTTGGCTCGTTTGTTGTATGATCACGAAATTTTGACACATGATAGTAGACATTCAGGGAGATGTTGTGCAAAATTCTCCTCCATATCTTTCGTAGATTATCCGCAGTTCTTGACGCAATTTTGCGTAGGAGTCTGGATTACGTGCCTTGCGTGTGCTGTAGTATTTGCGCCGTATCTCCCAAAACCCTTGTTGAAATAGATTGAAATTTTAGTATGTGTTGGGGAACATATAGAGAGAGGTTGTATCCAAAAATCTTTTTAATACTCCATGTGGATCTCTCGGACCAGTTGCTTCTTCGTGACAAAAGTTGCTGGCGCAGGGGATTCTGACAGCTCCTCTTTTTCTCCAATGCTAACACCATATTTCCCAAACTTTGTGGAATTTTTTTATGAAATTTTACCACATAGTAATAGATCTAAGAGTGAAGGTTGTGTATGAATTTCCTACCAAAAATCTTCATGAGCACCTCGTAGCAGTCGTTTTCCTTTCATGTACTTCTTTTTTTTTTTACTAATCCTCTTTTTTTTTAGTTCGGGGAGGAGCTTGGTTCACTCAGGAGCAACGATAAAACAATGAACGAGGAGGTCAATCTTTCTGAGGACGAGGTGGACGAAGAGGATGCTTTTGATGCTACTTAGAGGATGGAGACTTCTGGTTCCGAGGGTGTTAGTGATGCCGAAATGGAGGCTTCCGGTTCCGAGGACGCTAGTGACGCAGATGTGGAGGCCCTATACCCAGGACGTGGTGTCTCGTTCTCTCTTCTGAGTGTAGTTAGAAAGGGCCATGTAGCGGTCGGCGGCTTCATCGTACGAGAAGAGTATAAATACATGTACACTCGTATTTGGAACAGGTTCGGGCACATTGCTTGTGAAAGTACTAATCGTACTTTGGCAGAAATGTTGGTTGGTTCTTTGTTGGAACGTATTAGCGACATGTGTGAGTGTTCCATGCGTGATGCTGATCCTGATACGTTGCAAGACTGGGAAGACGCCATAACTTCTGCTGAGAGTCACTCTTTCAACGTATCTTGGTTACGGGCTAGGTTCGAGCAGCGAAAAGATTTTAAGGCTCAGGCTGACGCTACTACACATGAGATCTTGGTTACGAAAGAGAAGGAGGTGGCCGAATTGAAGGCTAGGTTTTTGGAGGAGGAGGAGGTCCTCCATGAGATGAAGAAGGCCCACAAGAAATCTGATTGTAAAGTGTTATCTGGTATTTTCTGAAAGGTTGGGTCGTTTTTTTAGGTTTTTCTTTTGAGAGTTTGGGTTTGTTTCTAGAAAACGGTTCAGAAGTTTTTATTTTTATTTCTTTGAAAGAACAAGGTAGCTAAGGATGAAACCTCGTATATATATGTTTTTTTAGAACTATACGCATGGAATTGTAAAGACTTTTTTTTTTTGAAGCCAAAGGTTAACCAAGATACGCTTCGACCCATTGCTTATGTATAGTGCACATATCCTTGTATTCATGCTTGACAGATACTAACTTGTAATATCCATTTAACCTGGACCTGGCGACTATATATGGCCCAGTAGGTCGATCTCCCTTCCGTCGAGCTGTCTTCATTACCCATTCCCCTATCTTAAATTCTCTGGTTGGCGGAGTCCGGGTTTTATAGAATCCCTTCCTTAGGGGCGGTTTCCAAGAGTGATTGAGGGTTCGATTACTCTTGAATCTTTTACTTTCCATGTTTAACTTGTTGAACATTATACTAAGGGTATCATATTCGGAGGAAAGGATCATCCATCTCTTAAAATATTGAACGGGACGTGTTATCCATTCGTACCTTGTGACCAGAGCGGCGCTGGTTTTGAGTTGCAGAAGTGTGTCTCCCCACCCATGTGCCTGGAAGCTTTTGATTGAGACACCTTCTTGTGGTTTTCTTCTAACACCCGTTAAGGCTTCCAAATCTTCCCCGAAGGAGACCATCGCTATCTGAGGGTCTACGGGTTGACTCGAATCCCCTCGTGATGTCGCAGACTCATTGAGTAGGTTTTGGTTGTTGTTGAACCAAGGGTGACCTAGAATCATGTCGTATTCCAAGCCTTGCGTGACAACGTGGAGTTTGGCTTCTGTTCGCGCTTTCTCAATCTTTATCTCCAGAACAATGCGTACGTGGGCTGTTATGGTCTTTCCTTCTGGGTTTTCTAGTGTCGTTGTCGAGTGAATGACGTCATGTAGTGGAATCCCCGCAGCTTCCATCGTTTTGATGGCGATGATGTTTATTTTTATCCCGGGATCGACCAGTGTATTGGGAAATTCTTTATCGCATAAACTCACAGTGTTGAGGAGTCCCCAACCTTGTCTGGATAGCAGTCCCTAGCCATACTCCACAGAGGCCTTCCCTTGTACTGGTCGGCTCTCCTATTCCACGAGTGGTAATCGTCTTCCTGACACTACATACTTTAATGCAGTGAACATGTCTTTGCGTTGAGGTCTTGAGAAACATAGAATTTCGCATAATTGATGCATCAGGTTCTCCACATTTTTATTTATCGACTCCTTATGAATGGTGAGAGTCTGAATATATTGAGGCCCCGAGTACAAATCCCCGGGATGTGCTTTGGTGTTGAGGATGCGGTCTTCGAATATACGTTTGAAGCTGTTGCATTGGGTTATGGTGTGACTAATCCTTCTCTGATAGTGACAGTATTGCAGATGCATCGTCTCCTCGGGGGTAGGAGTTCTCTGAATTCGTGGCAGCTTCAGCTACTTACCTTGGATCCAGGAGTTCCCTCGCCTCTCTTGCTGATACGTTGTCTAGGAGATTAACGTCGTCTTGCTGCCGCTGCGGATATCCTTTCGGTACTAGAGTCGAGTTCCTCGTTGAGGTTATTGAACTTAAGTTTAATGTTTCGTATCCAGCTGGAGATGTTTCAGCTGTCCTCTTCTTGTTGTTTTCACCTGCCGAGAGCGAGCTTTCGAGCAAAGGACCTTCATTGGTTTCTTGAGGGCTTCCGTACTTCAAGAGTCAAGTCCTTTCTCTTAAGGTAGGTATCATCGAAACTGACCGTGTCGCCGCATCCTGGAGCTCAGACAGTATGGAACTGGAGGTCTTCTAAAAGGGCTCGATACATGGTGGACATGGTACTTGTACAGACTTCCACCAGCTGTGACTCCGTTATGTCCGAGGCGCAGCAGCCGAGCGCTTATCCCTTGAATCTCTTCACATAATTTCCTGGGCATTCACCATTTTTCTGACGCATCTTACTTAGGTCAGAAAGCGTCACCTTCCCGAAAAGGTATTTTTTGAAGAAGACATTCACTAATTCACTCCAGGTACCGGTATCTTTTGGTGTTAGACGGGCATACCATTTGTGGGCTTCTCCAGTGAGTGACTTTGGAAACTCATTGAGTCTCAATGTATGACTATACCCATACTCCCTTAGGGACGCTATGAAACATGAAATATCTTCACGAGCATTACCTGTCCCGTCGTACGTTGGAAGAAAGGAGGTAGCATGGTTCCGGGTGGATGTGAGCTTTTGGTTTGGTGAAATAAGTGGTTCGGGTTATCGGGCCACGACTT
>JAJJMA010084806.1:0-14793 GCA_023529015.1 Papaver nudicaule
AGGTGTCTAATCCAACACCCAAGATTATATACGGCTAGCAGATTTGAAGAGATTCTAGAAAAGGTTAAACAAATGGGTTTGGATCCTTTACAAATCTCATTTCTTAAAGCTATGCATATGTTGACGACGATGAGTGAAGACAGTTTGAGGAGGAAAATGGATGTTTACAAGAGATTGGGGGGTTGGTCTGAGGACCAAGTTCAATCAGCATTCCGGAAGAAGTTTACATGTATGAAGGCTTCTGAGGAGAAGATTATGGCGGTTATGAATTTCCTTGTGAATGAAATGGGTTACGATTCATCAAGTCTTGCTGAAAACCCAGTAGTTTTTTGTTGTAGCTTGCAGGGGAGGATTATCCCAAGGTGTTCTGTTATCAGGGTTTTAGTCTCAAGGGGTTTGATTGAAGAAAATGTTTCTCTAGATACAGTTGCAACCTTGGAAGATGAGCCTTTTTTGGAGAAAATTGTTGAAAACTTTGAGCTTGAAATTCCTGGACTAAAAAGGGTGTTCCATGGTCAGCTCAATTACCAAGAGCTACTACGAAACTAAACGATTGTGATAAACACAAGGTAACTGTCCGCATTCTCAAATTATGTTGTACTTTGTCTTTCCTGTTTTTAGTTTGAATAATCATGCTTCACTTCCACATTTTATCTCTACTCTTGTTTATGCCCTTTTTGTTATTTCAGTTATGAATATTAGTCAAATCATTTGGGTTGCCAACCATCACTTAAGCTTTTGACTCGGATAGTTATACTAATAATTATGTGGAATTTAGTAGAACATGACCAAAACTACGGCAAAGTGAGGTGTTTCCCGTCTTTTCTAGGGTGTGAAGTAGGTAAGGAATCAGTGCAGTATTTCCACCAAAAGAACCCTGAACTGTAGTACCTCTGGGTCTGCTGATGCTAGATGGAAGCGGCAGTGTGCTCGTGTGGAATTTTTCTAGTGGGCTTGTTTGTGTTGGATTCTTGTCTTATGCATAATTAAACTTGAGAATCCATAAAAAATCAAAGTAGCTTGGATCCACTTGAAGGGTAGATCTTATATTGTTAGATGCAGACAAGAATCGAGTACAACACCTAAAATTTAATATCTTTATGATTAAGAATTAGGCAAGCCAGATCAGATGCTAGTCTTTGTTAATAGTGTATGTAATCTCCTATTTTTTGAGCTAGAGTTAGTTTGTGATTAAGATTGTATTTGATTTTTAATCTGCTTAAGGTGATTAGATGTTTTGACCTGCAGAATTCTTAAGTTGAATAGATGGTTCTCTGAAATGGCAGGGAACTTTGCATTAGGTACCACTAGAAAAGGAGGAAAACAGAAGATAGCATAATATTTGATTTTTCATCTGGTTTACCTGAACAGATGATTCTCTGAAATTGTAGGAAACATTGCGTTAGGTAGCACCAGAGTCTAGAATAGAAGGGAAACTTAACATTGATGATATATAATTGATCCGATTTACACGTTGAACATTCATTTAAGTCGACCCATACACATCATAATCACTGCGTAGTTACAGCATTGAAATCTGTAGGGAAAACTGAGTGTGCCATAGATATGTAGAACTACACTTTTGTTCACTGTGGTACTATCCGATAACTGAAATCACGAATGGCATCACTCTTCATTTTCAATGTTGCTGTAAAGGCTAAATCATCAAGCATTTTTGCTCCCTCTAATATCTTAATGATATTTGTGATGAGGTCATTCTTAATTTTCCTTCAATTCAGAAAATAGAAATGCTGGATAGAAAACATAGTGTGCAACATTGCAGGTATGTTCAATAGAGCTTGAACAGCTACAGGGACAGAAACAGTGTGCAGTCAGAAGCTTAAGCTTGTTTACTGCAGTACAGTGGACTCAGAGTACTAGCAATCGATCTAGGTGCTAGGAGTGTACAATGTACACTTTGTAAGCGACTGCCAGAGGTTCATTGGTGCATTAACCTTTCTGTAATCTACTCAAGGGGGGAGTATATAAATGATTCTGTGTGAATGGTATCCAGACAAAACATTATTGATTTTCTTTCTTTACTGAAATTCTTGTAATTCAAACTAGTTAAGGTAATCTTACGACTTCTGGTTCTTCTAATTTATTTTAAGTTTCTTATCTGATAAATTCATGTGGATTATCTGAAAATGAAGCATTTACTGCTAGTTTTGCATGTTGGTGTATTTGATGTTGGCCGGCCTAATTCCATTTTCCAGCAGCCAGGACAAACACTTATCAATGTAGTTTTTTAAATAGCCGCTTATGTTGAAGTGACTTGTGTTTAGAGGGAGCATCTCCAATGCTAGGGATGGAAGTCTTAAAAACGCATGCCATCTAAGATTATGTATATTCGTTAAAGTGATTAATTGGCGTGGTAGCATTGTTCTTGTTTTCAATTTCCTCTTTGTTACTTTTGTTCCTAACTTTCATGTTACTAGTAATTTAACTGAATTGAATTATAACTTTGGACTGTGGAGCCTGGTCGATCGTACTCTGCCTCTAAGTAAACAAGCTACGGAGGTTTCTTAAACTGTACACTACAATTTTGATGTTCATAATCTATCATGTGGTTCACCGAGTATAGTACATACACATAGCGTACAATCATTCATCATTGACAGCGGTCCACCATTAATATCAACCGGTCGACCGGGCTTACAGAATACCATCACGTTTAGCTAATGGCGCAATCCCTTTAAATAAAGAAAACAATTCTGAATTGTATCAAATTCCATAAATAAGAAAAGTGATTCAGGGGCTTCAGTTTTTTGAAATTTTTTGAAACCCCTGCACTATTTACTTCAAATGTCCAGCCGAATTATAAGGTGTAAAAAAATCGTGAAATGACTAAGTTAACCTTATACTAATTTATACTAATTCTTACCCAAATTTACCCCACCCTAATTACAAACATAAATACTTATATCCCACACAAAAAAAATCAAAACCTAACAATCAAAACATCAAAATTTCTACCCTCTCTTCTCCTCTCTTACCTCTCTTTTCTTCCCCATTTCCTCTCCACATTTCTCATTTTCGAGTTTTTGATCATGGATGGAACCAAAACTGATGCAACAATGGAGCAGCAAAGGTAAGCATCCAAACCCACTCTTTTGTTATTGATTTTGGTGCTAAAACTAGGTAAGATTCACTCCATGAAAATCAAAAAACGAGTTTCAGAACTACTTACGGCTGGCTATTAGAGCCGTAAGTCCTACTTACGTCTCGTATCTGAAGAACATCTAGCCGTAAGTAGTTTGTTAGGTAAGCCATTAAAGCTTCAGATCCAAGCCGTAAGTTCAGTTTACTAGCCGTAAGTTAGTTACGTCTCATTTCGATACTTTAGTTACTAGACGTAGGTTTCTGTAAACCAAAATTTTTTTGTCGCAAGGTTACAGGCCGTAAGTACAAAGTTATCAGCCGTAAGTTTAGTTACGGCTGCATATTTATTTGAATTAGTAGCCGTAGGTTGAGTTACGGCTGCATATCTATTTGGGTTAGTAGCCGTAAGTTACACTGACAACCAATTTTCTCACATTTCTCTGCCATATTTTGCGCTTCAGAGAACCAGAATCAAGTGTCGTGGCTGCACCAACTGAAATAATGCAAGTACAGATTCCTGAATCCAGTGTTGTGATTGAACCAAATGAAACTAGCCAAGTTATTGAGGAACTTCCACAAGAAGGTGCAGAAAGGGAGTATCTTCCTGCCATAAGATCACCAATTCGTAATATTCTACCACTATTGGGTGATGACCCTGATCCTGGCCCCAGCTATATCCCTTGCACTTGTGACCTTAATGAGCGACCAATCCGTAATCTTCGACGCAAGAGAGTTGGTGAGGTGGACGACGTTCCTTGTCGCAATAGAATTTGTGTTGCTGTAGAACGTCTTCGTCCACTTGTCGAGGCGAATGGCGGACCGAGCTTTGAACTAATCCGCAGCCGCACATGGTTTGGAACTGGAAATGTTAGTTGATTTTGATTATGTGTTGAGTACGGTTCTTCTTTTATGTTATGTGTAAACCTAAACAATGGTTGAATATTAGTAGTTGTATCATCTATATTTTGAAATTAGTAGTTATGTTGTATTTACTATTTACACCCGCAGAAACAACCCATGCTCTCTTTTTGCACCCCAATTGGCCACATGTGCGGAACACACGTGTGCAATAAAAACTTTAATAAAAAGCCAAAGAAAGGGGCTTCTTCTTCTTTTTTCTTCTTCTTCTTCTTCTACGCCCTCTTTCTCTCTTTCTCTTCTTCTCTTCTATTTCCTCGTCTCGCTTAATTGGCGATTACGAATACTTTCATCGGCGATTAAATTCTATAAAAGCATGACGAAGAAATCAAAACCAAAGGAGGGGGAAGAACAACCCACTCGTCCGAGAGCGGTTTTCTCCGAAAACCCACCGGAACTATTACCAAATCCACTACAACCGCCACAAATAATTCAATCCAACCCAGAAATGGTCTCCCAAAGGTAAGAATTGAAAACCCATCTCTCTAATTTCAGTTTTATCGCTTAGATTAATTTTTAAAACTGAAACTAGGGCAAAATCGCGGTTACAGTGTTAGTTACAGCTATTTAGGTTTTCACGTTTGTAGCCGTAAGTTCCTTTAGTGAAACCAAAGTTGTATCGCAGAGTTAGTAGCCGTAAGTGGTAATTAGCAGCCGTAAGTATAGTTACGGCGCCAAAAGTTTTTGCCTTAACAGCCGTAAGTACTCCTGTATCTTTTGGATACCAAATGTCAACTAGTTACGGCTACTAATTGCTTATAACTTGCATCCGTAAGTTACTTACGTCGACTTTCGATAGGGGCATTTGTAGCCGTAGGTGTAGCCGTAAGGAAGACGGCAGACGTTGGGGTGAGGCGGAGGATCCAAGTGTGTTAATTGGTTACGAGTATTCGTGGGCCGCACAAGTTTGTAAGCAAGTGGTATGAATCAATACTTTTCCCACTTTACTATAATCTTACTTTCAAAATCTAAAATATAAACGTTTTGTATTTAGGATCATAAAGATGCAGTTCAGCTTTTGAAGCACCAAAAGGCCGGGGTTTGGTCCATTGATGAAGAATCACCAAAGGTTAAGGCTCTGGTTCAGGCTTCAGCATTGTGGCCTGGCATCAAGAATTCTCAGGTTGTCCATGACAGTATTGTCACTGCCGCTTTGAGAGAGAGATACTGTCCTGAAACCGACACTCTTCATTTTGGATTCGGCGAGATGAGTCTCCTCTTGGACGATATGTGGTCCATTGCCGGCCTCCAAAGTGAAGGCAAAGCGGTTCACGAAGGGTACATTGAAAGGATGGCTTGGCCAAAACTGTATGACCTATGTTTCGCCACTCTTGGGTGGAACAAAGACAAATGTGAGGAGGAATTCCATATTGCTTCATCACAGAGTGAGGAAGACCTAAGAAGAACCGCATGCAAACAGGTGGTTCGAAAGGTGAAGCTTGATAGGTTGAGGCCTGAGTTTGGGGGTACACTCAAGATGGACCTTTCTGATGAGAGGGCTAAGCAGGTGGCCACAACTTTCTTGTTGCACCAACTTGGTACCATTTTCTTCCCCGACCAGAGTGGAAACCGGGTGAATATTGGCTACCTTCAGTTGTTGAGGACCATTGAGGGCACCCACGACTATTCGTGGGGTTCGGCAACCCTTGCCTTCCTTTTAGACGGTCTTAGAAAGGCCTCGAGGGCGGGTGCTAGCAACATTGCTGGAAATATTGGTATTTTACAGGTAATTTTTGATTTTCCATCTTCATTTTATCGTAATATGTTATGTTCATCTTCATTTGATTTGTAACCCAACGTTATGTTTTCAATTTCAGTCATGGTTTTATGACCATTTTCCAACACTTAAGATACGCCCAAGATTGAACCGACACTGGAAGCAGGACAAGGTTCCTGAGGTTGATGGGGACGATGAGGACGATGAGGATGATGAGGATGAGGATCCTAATGACGATCGCCCAACAGGTATGAAGTATCCTTTCGAACAAAACCAACTAAGAAAGAAGCATCAGAAGATAGAGTGGTTGAGGGAACAATTAGACGACTTAGATGCATCCCAAGTGGTGTTTGATCCATACATGCGTATAGACCCGGTAACGGGGGATGACAAGCGTGAGCTTTCACCACTTGCTGTCTATAATGGGCCTATCTATCATCCTCATGGGTTTGTCATGACTAATCCTAGGCGATGTCTCCGTCAAATTGGTTTTGTTCAGACTGTTGTTCGTCATGAGAACTTCAAATTGCAACCAATAGAGGATGGTACTAAATTGAAAACAGCTACATCAAGACGGTTTATTCTCCAAATCCATCAACGCACGTATGGAACAATCGTCACCAACCACAATACCACATCCAAATGGGCGAGCTGATTCCTGCATTGGGCACAAAAGAGGCCACCACAGATTATTTGCCATGGTTCTACAAGTGGGGTCATCCTTATGTGATCAACCGCGATCCGGAAGCAATCCGCATCATCGAACAGGAGAAAGCCAAACTCAAGAAGGCCGTTGAAGGGAAGGGGAAGAAATCGTTGGAGTTGTTGGGTAAACTGGCCAAAATTGGGGTAAGCACACTATAAATTCATCGTAGTTATGATTCCCTGGTCTTAAACTAATCCTACTTATGTTATTTGCAGCAAAAACGAGTGCAAATGTTGGTAACGAGCATGTGCGCCCACATCTCCAGTGGCAAATCTTTGAGTGTAAGTAAACAGGAAGTTCTCAAGAACCAAATCCAAGGAATTCATGACCTTGGACCCCAAGGAGATGCACTTTTTGAATGCTTCGAGAGAGGTACCAAGAGGCCGCGTGAATCTTCATCTTCTCGGCAGCCTCCTCCAGTATCGGATGAAGAAGAATATATTGATGAAGAGGAGGTTATTGAACAACGTCGAACTCGAGGTGGTGGTCCTCACATTGGTGAACCAAGAGGTAGTCGTGCTCCTGGTGATGGTCCTCGCACTCGTGGGGGTAGAGCTGGAGCAAAAGGTGTTGCTGGAAAAGGCAAAAAACATGCTCATAAGTGAAAAACTTATGCCCATTATGAGTGAAAAACTTATGTTATGAATCTGGAATTTATTTTAGCTTGTTTGGATATTAGGTATGCTTTTGTTTATGGATGAATGTGTGGTTTTGTTATATTGGGAAACTTGGGTGTTTACTTATGTTATGATTTGGGTTTGATAGGTGTAAGGCATCTATGTATGTTAAAAATTAGCATTGTTTTATAGTTACAGGAGTAGTTACGGCTACTGAAAATACCCTGGTACCAGCCGTAAGTCAAGTTACGGCTACACTTTCCCAAACGTAAGTCAAGTTACGGCTACTAATCCAAATACAAAATCAGCCGTAACTAAACTTACGGCTACTAATTTGTACTTACGGCCACTAACTTTGCGACACAAAAATTTTGATGTAAAGGAACTTACGGCTGATAAGCAAAGTATCGGTATTAGCCGTAAGTAAGTTACGGTCACTAATATGGACTTACGTCTTGCATCTGAAGCTTTAATGGCAGCCTAACTTACGGCTAGCTGTTCTTCAGATTGCAGCCGTAAGTACTTCTGGTTCACGAATTTTGATTTTCATGAAGTGAATGTGACCTAGTTTTTCAATGAAGTTAGCCTCAATGGAAGGAGATACTTCTAGCTCCATTTCGACACTTGATTCACTCATTTTGGTTGAGTGAATCAAGTTTTGGGTTTTTAGAAAAAAAGTTAGGTTTTTTTTTTCTTTCTTCTTCTTCTTCTTCACCTGATTTTACTGGTTTTCAGTTTTTGATTAAGTTTTTTTTTAAGTTTGTTAATCATACTTTTGGTTAATCACTGATTATCAATTTGGTTAATCACCGATTATCAAAACATAAAAGGGTAGTTTTGGTATTAAAAAAAATACATAGGGGGAGAGCACAATTACTTCGGGGAAACTGTGAGGGCTTCAGTTTTTTTCGAAGCCCCTGAATCACTTTTCATAAATAAACTTCCTTATATAAATAACTTCCTAAGATAAATAGACTTCCTGATGACCAAAACTGAGCCCCTATATATAAGCCCGGCCTGAACGAGAGGAGTAGAAAACAATACGCAGAGACGTAGACAGCATGGATGAAGCAAAAGATAGGATCACCAACTTACCTGATTCGCTTCTTCATCACGTCCTTTCTTTTCTTGAAATCAAGGATGTTGCTCGTACTTGCGTATTATCAAAAAAGTGGAACGAAATATGGAGGTCTGTCCCGAACCTTGATTTTCTAAGCTTATATGGAGGCTCCAAAGAAATCATGGATATAGTAGATAGGGTACTGCATCTTCATGATAGTAGTAGTATACACAAGTTTTCTCTCAGCTGCTGGTGTGACTACTTTAATCGTAAAGGATTGGGTTTCTTGGATGCAGCTCGTGTTAATACATGGATATCCGCTGCAAAAAAGCGCAAAGTTAAAGAGCTTAGTCTCACCTTAAAAGGCATATCAGCTGGGTTGGAAAGATTTAATCCTTCATCTCTTTTTACTTGTGATTCATTGACTACATTAGAGTTAAATTTATTATCCGGTTCCGAAAAATTTCCTATTCCTAAGCATATTTCTATTCCAAAACTTAAGCATCTAAGACTCACCGGAGCTAAATTCAGCAATGAGTACAACAATGAGCCACTAAGCTTATCCAACTGCCCCGTACTTGAAGATTTGACCATGGAAGAGTGTCAATGGGTTGATGTAAGGAATTTCTGTATTTCAGCTCCTTCAGTTGAACATTTGAAAATTATGAATAATTGTGGGACACGGAACTGCCATGAACGCAGTCCTGGTTTACGAGGTTGTGGCCTCAAAATTGATGCCCCAAGACTAGTTTCTTTCACCAACAAGGGTAGTATTGCGAAGAATTATGTCCTGTCTAGTCCTCAAACACTAGTTGAAGCATATGTAGGAGACTTATTGAACTCATTTAAGTTTCGTGCAACAAGGGAGCAACAGATAGAATTTGCTGCAGATGCAATTGGACTTCTCCAAGTGCTTTCACATGCACAGGTTCTATCAATTGCTGATAATGAGATCCTTGAGGTTTGTTGCGTGCTCCTATCTTCACGTTAGTTCTGTTTATATATGTTGTTTTATGCTGTTGTTTGGATGCCTTAAAAGCTGACAACAAAACTGACACAGTTTTTTTTTCTTTGTTTTCTGTTGCCTTGTGCGAATAGGCTCTCTCCTATGCAAGCGATCTCATAAAATCATTGCCTGAATTCAACAATTTGAAACAGTTAAACCTGTCTGCTGAAGAGAACAATTGGGAAGCACTAATTGCTTTGTTCAGATCAACACCTAATCTGGAGTCCCTGGTAATCGATGAGGCAAGTGCATAGAACTAAATATTTTTTTACATACCAGTCAATAGATAATAAAACGTGGTTTTTCAGATATTAATTACTCAGTTAAACCTTTGCAATTTGCAGTGAGTGTTCTTTTAATCTTTTTTTCATCTTCATATTCAGATAATCATTTGGTACCGCAAGAAAGACGACAATAACGCTGGAGTTGATGGTTTGGAGCTTGATAGCATGACTACTGGATGTTTTTCGCACCTCAATTCAGTTTGCTTTAAGCGGTTTACAGGTGACCCCTGCGAGATGTGGTGGGTGAAACTAATTTTGGAAAAAGCAAAAGCATTGCAAACAATGACTATTTCTCATTGTTTACCTTATTATGTGCCTCCTGGCACAACTGTGAAAACCGAGGAAGAAATTATGGCAGAACTGTCAAGTTTTTTTAGAGCCTCAGCCACGAGCTGTCTGTTGAACTTCTTACCAGTTAGCGATTGTGATGATGATACCGACGACACTGATGATGATACCGATGACACTGATGATGATGATACGGACGACACTGATGATGATGATAAGAATTCTTAATTAATTCGTTATATGTATTATTGTGTTTACCTACCGATTGTATATAACTTTTGATATACTAGTATCAACCTTTTTTAGTTTTTTTTAGTTTTTTGTTTTAGAAGCAAGGATGGGATCTCACAGACCAAGCAAACCAATTTATTAAACTACCTCATTCAGCTTGAGGTTGAAAGAAATACAATGGCCAGGTTGAGAATTTTCATTCCATCAGTTTGAAACATTTTCATGCCTTACAAATTTACATGGTTTGGCGCTGAATGGAATAGAGTCATTCCTTTCATTTCTAGGATAACTGATTTAATGCTCCTAGGAATATCATTTTAATCTTGTAGAATTGCCTGATTCACATTAGTTGCGTCACCCCCTATATAAAAAGTCTGTGTCTGCTGTGTGCCAATTGTATCCCCAATCTGCAAGCTTTAGATTCCGCCAGTAGCATCGAAAGTAACTGTCGCATCCCTTAAATAATAAGTACCTGTATGGTCTCAAGTAATGGCACCAGCCACACCATTGTTGGGAACAAACGCTGCGTCAACATTTGTCTTGATATAGGGATCTTCAGGTGGAATCCATTGCTGTGAGGGACAGTGTACCGGTATGTTTCTGGTGCAATCAGCTCTAAAAATAATGAAATCCATTGCTGGAATACATAATTTCTTCTCAAACTCTTTAAGTCTGCATTGTTGTACGCCATTCTTGTCCATGGACAATTAACCAACATATGAGAAACTGATTGTAGAAACTACCAATTAGTCCTAATATGAGGCTTTATATTTTAGTTTAGTCCTGTGAGCCAATCAAGATTATTATTTAGTCTTAAAAGTTTTTTGTTTGGTCATAATATTTCTATTTAGTCCTTTTTTTTATTGTTTGGTCCTTGGGTGAACGTTACCCACGCGGAGTGACATCATCATCCTTTTTAATATTACAGAAATACCCTTTTATCTTTTATTATTTGTTCTTTATAAAAACTAATGAAAATTTATTAAAAAATCAAATATCTCAAGAACTACAATTCGGAATTAAACAAATTTTATATATTCCGAAAGCTCTTGACGAGATCTATACAAGGAGTACCATTGTCACTATGTTTCGAAACATTTTTTTTTTCACGTTACCCGGTGACGGATTTCATTTCAGAAAATGAAGTACTAAAACGGATTTCATCTCATACTATGAAGTGCTAAAATAGATTTCATCTCAAAGTATGAAGTTCTAAAATAGATTTCATCTCAATGTATGAAGTCATAAATGAAATTCATCCCAAAATATGAAGTGACAAAATAAAATTCATTTCATAAGGATTATAAATTAAAGTAGAATTCATCTACAAATATGAAGTGGTAAATGAATTTCATTTTAAAATATGAAGTTAAAAATTGAATTCATCTAAAAATATGAAGTGATAAATGAGATTCATCTCAAAATATGAAGTTAAAAATTGAATTCATCTCAAAATATAAATGATAAATGAACTTCATCTCAAAATATGAAGTTCAAAATGAATTAATATCAAAAATATGAAGTTAAAAATTGAATTTATCTCAAAATATGAAGTGATATATAAATTTCATCTAAAAATATGAAGTTAAAAATTGACTTCATCCCAAAACATAAAGTACCATTACCGGTATCGTAAAAAAAATGTTTCGAAACATATCAACAATGGTACTCGTTGTGTAGATTTCGTCAAGAGCTTTCCGAATATATAAAATTTGTTAATTTTCGAGTTATATTTTAGGAGATATTTTATTTTAAAATGAAAGAAAAGATAAGAAAAATGAGAGTTATTATACTCTTTTAAAAACAAAGGACTAAACAGAAAAGTCACTTTTGTAACAGGACTAAATGGATATAGATCCACCTAAAAAAGAACTAAACAATTTTTTCCCCGAACTGATTCTGCATGTCGATCGCACAAAGAATTGCGATGAGTTTGTCTAATTGGGGACTAAGGCTGTCCATGGCGCGGTTCGGCTCGGTTTTATGCCCAGCCATCGCCATCGCCATCATCCTCGGTTTTCTAAATTTTGCGCCATCACCGTCGCCATTCATCCTCGGTTCGGTTTTAAAACCGCACCGAGTCGGTTCGGTTATTTTGGTTCGGTTACGGTGAAAACCGATGAATTAATAAAAAAAATCAAAAAATAAACTTTTGTATTAATTTACATCAGTACATCAGTTCCTGAATTCAAACCATGGATGATTTTCAATATAAAGAGCTACGAAATAGAATCACTGATTTTATTTACTAATCAAATCCGGCCAATGAACACAAATATAGAAGTTAAATCAGAAATTACAATCCAGACAATTGAAATCAAAATCAAGATCAACTTTCATTATTCGAAATTATTACTTGATTCAACTTACAACATCATTTCATTACAATATTACAAATTCATTGAAGCAACAAGAATTTCATCATTTTAGATCTGGTTTTCAGATCTATAGAGTACTATCATTCCTCTCATAGTTTCTCCCTTCGAAAAATGATGAAATTGGTCCTGCATATTCAAACAAATACTTGTAAAGAACATGTCATTTTACATAAGTCCAAATGGAGATTACAGAACAAAACTAACCTTTAAGAAAAAAAAGACCATATCTCAGTTCGCTGGATCTTTGAAGTGCTTCATCTAGGAGCAATATTTCGGCTTCAATCATACTTGATTCTCCCAAAAGAACCTGCAAAGCCAAACATAATTTTAACAAATCAAATTCAACAACACGAAAAATCGAACTGAATTCCCAATTCAATTAAATCAACTAGTAGTACCCGAACACTTCTTTTCAATCATACTTGATTCTCCCCAAAGAACCTGCAAAGCCAAACATAATTTTTCCTTTAATCTTCATACGCAGATAGAAACTTGGTACTACTGGTACCGTAAAGATGATGACTGTTTGGAGCTTGATAGTATGAGTGCCGGGTGTTTTTTGCACCTCAAGTCATTTTGCTTTAAGCGATTTTCAGGTGATCCTTGAGAGATGCGGTGGGTGTAACTGATTCTGGAAAAGGCAAAAGCATTGCAAACAATGACTATTTCTTATTCTTTACCTAAATAAGAAGTTATGTGGAGTTGTCGAGTCTTTATAGAGCGGCAGCCACGAGTTGTGTGTTGAACTTTTCTTAAATCGTAACATGGATTCTTGTGTTTAATTTTTTGTTTTGTTAAAAAGACTTGTTATCTCTCTTTAAGTGTCAGCATAGCATTTGCATTTTTGAATTTCTATTCAATATGGGGGATTGTTAGAAATTTTGAATAGAAATTAGTTAGAGTAGTTACAACTACCAAATTGTGAAGGGTTGTGTCCTTTCATTAAACCCTTTCAATTTGAATTCTAAGAGATGTGACTCTCCATGAAGGGACTCTTCCAATGGACATGACCTTCCATGAAGACTCCTTTGTCTTTCCTAAGAGTCACTAATCTAGTATATAAACCCCATTCATGGTGCACATTAAACACAAGAAAACACACACACAAAATCTGATTTCACTTGCATTCATTGTTGTCTAGTATTGAGAGAGATAAACACTAAGTTTGGTTCGCCGTTTCTTGGAGTTTGGAGTGCTTCTACTCGAAGAAGAAAGATCGTTGTATCCTGGGAGACGTTTCGCAGTAAAGACCCATTAGCACCGGAGTGGGGCGAATTTCGTCTTAAGGACAGAGTATCTAATACTCGACTCGATCTACATATAGGTTCTAATCTTTGTTTCTTTGGTGTCAGCAATTTGGTTCAACATCGGCAGTACAGTAAGAAGAAAATATCCAACAGCATGGATTCTTCTGTTTAATTTTTTGTTTTGTTAAAAAGACTTGTTATACAGAACTAAAATGGGCTTCATTTGTTAACATGGATTGTTAATTACTACCTCGTACCAAGTAAATTATGAACATACAGGACGGTGGTTCTTGTACCATTGCCAACACCTCTTTCATGAATTAATTTCATTATAAGCTTATAAATATTTGGTAAACCTACATCATACTTTCAGCAGGTGTTTAATTCAGTGAGGTTAAGAATTTTGGAATTGGTATTAATTTGAAGTAAACAAAACTAAGGAGGTTTCTTGCATTGTGATGGTAATAATCGACCTCATGTTCACCGAGTTACATCGAATTCCACTAGCAAACTCTTTAACATGGGAGCCTGGTGAACAAAACCGAAGCCCTATATGTAAACCCGGCCTAAACGAGAGGACTAGTAAAAGAATACAGCTCTTAATTTTGCCGCCACTGAAAACCCTAGAAAACTTCTTACTTTTCGGGAGCTAAACATCTACAGAAACTCCAGTTTTGTATTTTGAAATAGGCATCATGGATTTGCATGATCGAATGAAGCAACTAGAGCTAGGGACCAAACAACAGCATACTCAAAAGGCAGAAAATAGGATCACCAACTTACCTGATTCGCTTCTGCATCACATCCTTTCTTTTCTAGAAATCAAGGATGTTGCTCGTACTTGCGTATTATCAAAAAGATGGAAAACAATCTGGAAGTCTGTACCCACCCTTGATTTTCTAAGCTTATACGGAGGCACCGAAGAATTCATGGATATAGTGGATAGGGTATTATTTTTTCGTGATATGTCAAGTATACAGAAGTTATCTCTTAGCTGCTGGTGTGATAGGTGGGATGGAAAGCTCTTCTTGAGTGCAGCTCATGTTAATCTATGGATAGAGTTTGCAGTAATGCGCAAAGTTAAAGAGCTTAGTCTCACTGCAAAAGACATATCTGGATTTAAAACCTTTGATCCTTCACCTCTATTTACTTGTAAATCATTGACTAGTCTGGAGTTACATATATCAGCCGGCCCTTACAACAAATTTTCTATTCCTAAACATATGTCGATTCCAAATC
>JAJJMA010084827.1:0-14614 GCA_023529015.1 Papaver nudicaule
GTAACCAAATGATAAACGCATACAAAATGATAAGAAAATCAGCGTATGAAAAGATGGATCGACACATGAATTTAACGTGGTTCGGCATCAGTGATGATGCTTTACATCCACGGGGAAAGATTGAGTGCGTGTTTTATTGATAGTATGATCGTTACAAAGAGGTATAGACTTCATTAATGTACCGTGAGAGCGAAAAAGGGTAAAGATAGAGCAAGAATAGCTAGAGATGCGTTTTCCTTTTCCTCTATCTTTCACCTCTTCTCCCATTTCCATCGAAAAGTCCCCCCCTCTTTGCATCCTTCTTTTGGTTTATATACATAAAATATCTAGTATCATTTACACTTTTGACCTTAGCTTCAAAGCTAAGCATCCTTGGAGCGGGTACCATGCGACTCGTTGTAGCTTATTAAGTTGTTTCCGCTTTAATCTCACGCCACGTGTACGGTGTAAAATATGCTATTACAGTCTGGACAACCGCAGGCTTGGAAATTTGGAAGAGGGAGAAATGGAGGAAGGAGAATCTGGCCTCTTTTCATATTTGCTGTAGTACGGATCATATGGGAGGAAAGAAACAGAAGGAAAATGCACACAAAAGACCAGGGAATGAAGGAACTCTTTTCTTTCTTTTTTTTGACTAGAATGTCCCGCACGTGCTATGCACGTGCCCTTATAATCTAGTTAGTAGTCCCCACCAAGTCCCATTAACCAACACCTCCCCCCACAACCTTTCTGCCACGTCTCTCTATCCTTTTCTTTCTCCTTTCTTTTAGCTACCCTGCACTTAGAAGTTGGAACCTCTTTTTCTTTCTCACGTGGCCCCGCTCTCTCTATTGATTTATTTTTTCCACTTTCCCGTTTTACCCTCACTAAATATATAATGGATTTTCAATGGACTTGTAAATTTTAGGGCATTTTTGGATTTCCAAAATTTACAGCTTCATCTACTATCATTACTGTTCATAAGGGGTCTTCCCTTTAGGCTAAGTCTAATGGGAGTTCAACTTCCCTTAAAAGCGTGGTCTAAACCCCAATTTCCCCCCACTTCAACTTCAACTTCCCTTATTTAAGGGAAGTGGAAGTTGAAATGCTACTTAGGCGCTCAATGATGTAGCGCCCAAAAAGTGAACTCGCGCTCAATGATATAGCGTCCAAACGAATATTCTCACTAAATCTGATGGCTAATAACATATGTTCCAGATCTGATGGCTGAGATTATCTGACGCTTTATCATGTAGCACCCTACCGCTATATTATTCAGCGCCGAAGTAGAATTTAGCTGATGTGTCTAGCACTTCCCATTAGACTTGGTTTGGGAATTTGCTGATGTGTCATGCTACTTTTTAAGGGAAGTTGAACTCCCATTAGACTTAGCCTTATATAATAGATAATAGATAATAGATAGATAGAATAGATAAAGGCATCAAAATTTCTTTGATAAGGAATGAAGGAACTATTATAATGAAATTGAGGCTTTAATATATCTTTGGGTTTCAACTTGTATATGGTTTTGGGGAATTAGATTTAGTCAATTAATCACCCACCGGAAAATTTTGTTAGATTGTAATTAGTAATTAATTGGCGGCTATAGTAGTTTCTTTTCATATGGTCTCTTTTCATATTTACTATATTATGGATCATATGGGAGGAAAGAAACAAAAGGAAAATGGCACACAAAAGACCAAGGGATGAAGGAACTATCATAAATGAAATTAAGGCTTTAATATTTCTTTGTGCTTCAACTTGTAAATGGTTTTGGGGAATAAAATTATGTCAATTAATCATCCACTGGAAAGTTAAATTGTAATTAGTGATTAATGAAAGGAAGAAGAATATAGTCTCTTTTTATATTTGCTATAGTATGGATACAGGAGAAAAGAACTATCATAAATGAAATTAAGGCTTTAGGCTTCAACTTGTAAATGGTTTCAGGGAATCAGATTTTGTCAATTAATCACCCACTGGAAAGTTTTGTTAGATTGTAATTAGTGATTAATTAGCGACTATAATGGTTTGAGCTTGCTCATGTATTTTTCCGTCAATAAAGCTTTAATCTTGCTCCTTAAAAAAATCACAAGTGCAATGAAGGATTGAAATAATGAATTGATATTTCATACTACGATCAAAAGCCCCTTTTTTTTAATCGAAGAAGGTTAACCTTTATTAAAAAGAAAAGAGATATTTACAGACTGGCCCATACCCATTACATCATTTCCTAAATTAGTTATAACACATAACTGATTCCATGTTCAGTAATATGTCTGTGAAAGAGATAGCATTTGTGTATAGAGTTCCATTTTAAAAATTAGCCTTTTAACTTCATCGATCACACATTCTTCATCTCTATGTCTTTTGCCAGCCATAACTCTACGGTTTCTCTCAGTCCAAATTGCCCAAAGTATTGCAAATGGAAGAAGATGCCATATTTTCCTTGCAAACATGCTCTTTCTACTTTGATGCCAGTACAGAAGTTGCTGCTCCTTAAGAGTTATCTGATGAGACCAGTTACTATCCATCCGAGTTGCAAAATAATCCCAGATATTCTTTGAAAAATGGCAATGCTGGGGTAGATGATTCACACTTTTTTTAATTTAAGGTGGAGAGGCTGCAGTTGAATGAAGTAATGTCACATCTTCTCTTTAGGAGGTTGCCAGCAGTTGATATGGCATTCTGCACTGCCATCCATGCAAAAAGTTGGGTCTTCTTGGGTGCAAACTTCTTCCACATATGTTAGATGTCAGAGACAGAGGTTCCCACTAGAGTTTTCATCCACATTCATAGCCACATTTAGAGATGTACTGAGTCTCTGAGATGCATTCCACAACATCAGCAGTTCGAGAGAGTGTAGGGGGTCACCAAGTGAGCTGAGAAGATCACTAAACTGTTATGTTTCATTATGTTAGGAGTCATAAGGAGATGTATCTGCCATTTTCCATTAAGAATTAAATCATCAACTTTAGCTTCGTTGTTCACCACCAACTTGAAAGATTTTTGATGAACTGAAAGAAATGTGTTGATTGCCATCATTTATCCTGCGAAAATTTGGTGCTCTTACCATCGCCAATACTGATTGAGGAATGATATTGGAGTAAAGCTTTTTCTTGCTGAATAGCCTTCCAGAATCCCATACCATGTGGTTCAATGTATTCTTTAGGACACACATCTTCACAATCTGAATTGGTTTTCAGTTGGATTATTTTTTTCCATAATGCTTTTTTCTCAGTTGAGTACCTCCAATGCCATTTGTGAAGGAGAGCTTTGTTAGTTGCTCTCAGACATGTCAAACACCCCCAATTATTTTGGGTTGCTAAGTATATATCATGCTACTGAAGCAATCTTCTCTTATCTATAGTAGAACCCATATGAAATTCCGCAAAGTCGTAAGACCATGTATGTGGGGTGACGCCTGCCCAGTGTCGGAAGGTAAAGGAAGTTGGTGACCTGATGACAGGGAAGCCGACGACCGAATCCCCGGTAATATTAATCATTTTATTTCCACTGAAACATGAAGTGACATTAGAGGCATAATTTAGAGGCATAAAATATATATAGGAAGACTAGCCAGTGAGGTACAAATGAACACCAGCTTTTGAGCTTTTGACAGGTACCTTCTCTTCCACATTGCCATTTTTTTCTTGAAACTTCTCAATGATTCCATCCCAAAATAGGTTTTTCTCCAAATGGCTATAATATGCATGCCGAAGTATTTGAATGGGAGGTTCTCTACTTTGCAGTGCTATATTTCAGCCATTTCTTTAATGATTGAGTCTGCTCCAAGACTGATGATTGTGCACTTGTCCAAGTTGACCCTTAAACCTGTGATTGCCCCATAGACATGTAGGAGCATGACCAGATTTTCCACCGCTTCTTCAGTTGCATCCAAAAATATGAGTGTCTCATCTGCAGATGAGACACATTGATGTCAAAGTTGATACTGAAGTCTTCCAGTATATTTAACTCCTCTTCTCTCTTAAGTAATTTAGTCAACACCTCAGCATATTCCACTAGGAAACAAGGAATCTCCTTGTATGGGACCCTTGAAGTGCTGGAATTTGGATGAAGAACTACCACTAACCAATATTGAATACTGCGCTGATAATAGACACCAATGAATCCATCTTCTCCACTTCAAACAAAGCCAGAGTTCTCTAGTAACTTGTCTAGACAAAACCAACTGACATTGTCAAATGCCTTAAATTTTCAATGTCAAGTGTGCAAAAGGATACCAGAACATTTGATTTTAGCCTAGTCAAAGAGTTCCCTGCAATAGGAGTCCATCTTGAATTTGTTTATTCTGTAATCAATTTGGGAAAACTGACTTGAATCTTTCAACTAGTATTTTAGAGACTATATTATGACACTGTGCACACGAGAGTTTGGTATGAAATGAATGGGTAAAGAAGACATTTCCTTTTTTGGGGAGGCTAATGAAAGAGCAATCCATTATCCAGTCCATGCACTCTGAATCATTGAATTATTGAATTGCCGCTAATAAGTCTTGCTTTATTACAGGCCATGCTGATTTGTAAAACTCCACTTGAAATCCATCTGGCTCTGGAGATTTTAGATTGCCGCAAGTCTTGATGGCAAACCACACTTCTTCTTCACTGATTTTCCTCTTTATCCAATCCTTTTCCACAATTGTAAATTTTCTGAAAGAATTACTCCTCTAGCTGAGGTCTTCAATCAGCCGTTTCTTTGAACAAGTTAGAGAAATGGTGATGGAATTCCTTCTTGATATTGTTGTTGATTGAAATTATCTGAATCATTAATAACCAACTTATGAATTGTGTTTCTTCTTCTTCTTCTTCTTCCATTAGCAAGTTGGTGAAGATATTTAGTGTTGATGTCCCCTTCCTTTAGAAAATTGATTTGGATCTAGTCAGCCATTTCCTATGTTCAACATTTCTGATTTTCTTGAGTTGCATCTTCCATTGCGCTCTATTAACGAACTCAGATGAGTTTAGCTTCTTTGTTTCTTTAATTTTGTTGCGAGCATAAATCTTTTCAATTAACTCATTCTTAGAGGCAGCAACCTGACCATATTGATCGTTGCACCATCTTTTGATGAAGAATTTAAGGTTGTGTAACTTCATCGCAAATATAAAACTTGGAGAGCCAGTGAACCTCATAGAATTCCACATGAATTCAAGTAGGTAAGAATGTAGGATTAGATAGCCAAAAAACCTCAATTCTAAATGGTGGGTTATGTCTAGCAATATTTCCAGTGGATAAGAGTACTACTAGTGACTGGTCTGACACATTCCTATACAATTGAGTTAAGCAAAACTTGGGTTTTGTTCTCAAAAGTTGGAGAAACTAGGACTCTATCTAATCTATATAAAATAGGGTCTTCCTGCATGTTAGTCCAGGTGTAAAGACCATTACAAACAGGTAAATCAATTAAATCATGATCATGCATAGACTCATTAAAATTTGTCTTAACCAATTTAGATCCACCAGGTTTGTTCCTCTCCCATACCCTCTTGATAGCATTGAAATCGCCTGCTATACAGTAAGCATCAGGTGCCCATCCTATTAGATTCTCTAATTCCAGCCAAAACTCTTTCCATTCTTCATCATTGCAGGGAGAATACACATCAGTGAGGGTCCTTTCAAAACCATCACTTCCGTTGACAAATTTTTGAGGCTGTCAATTTATTCCACAACGTTCAATCACTTGCATTCCAAGTAATTATTTTAGGATGCATTTTGAACCGTTCTGCCTCCATCAATGTTCTTCAATCCTGCACTTAGTTGTCTGACATTTTCCATTTGTTTATTCAGTCTTTCTTCATGCCTTTCTAGTATATCAGTAAAAATATGTTGTGCTTTTCGTTCCTGTCCCAAATAGTGAGCTCCCAAATTGTCGTTCTACTGTGTTGGATATTGTATATATGTTCTGAATCTCATCATTCAAATTCAAAATAAGAGTGGCATCCAAATTTGAATTGAAAATCACCATTTCCCTGATTGGGTTAGTCAGAGGATCTACACCTTGAGATGGATATTCAGATCAATCAACTTTTCTTCTCCTTTCCCTTTAGGGATTTCACCTTCTTCTATTTCAAACAATGAGTTTTCAGGTTTAGTTTTAATAGGAGGTTTTGTAACCGGTTTTTTGTTTACTAAAAATTGCCCCACAAGGATGGTATTATGTTAAATACAACCTTTTGAGATTGTTCCATCCCCTTAAATTATTTGCACCCACTGGCACGTGAGATGAAGTATCGTTAGACATAAGAGGCAAATTTGAAGTTGAATTTGAATTCAAAATTTGAATCCTAGTAGGGTCTACAGTTGTAAATTGTCTGGCCCCACCATCCAATACCATAATCTGTGTTTGATGTTCGGCTAATTCCAGCGTTCTTCTTGGTCGAAAAAGATAGTCCCATTCCAAAGAAAGAATCAAAATCTGGCAAACTCCATCTCCAAAGCAAGAGGAATTGTCTTAATATCACTTTTGATTGCGACTTTGCATACCACTGGATTTCTCATGGCTGTCTCCTTTGAGATTTTGACTAAACCTATATCATGGAAGTTTTTTCTAGACCACAAACTAAGAGGAATTCTTATAACATCGATCAATTTCTTGCATCCAGATGTAAGATCAGGTGTGATTAAGTTTGTAGCTTCCCATCTACGAACTTCAATTTATGTTTTCAATTCCTTCCATATTAAAGGTTTCCAAGATTTATACTATTCTTCATCATTATATAGAGTAAACATAGCTTTATTATTGTTCCTAATATCCAGTTTTAAGAACCGATTTGGCCCATCTTAAATGCAATCGCTTTCGCCATTTTGTTACAGTTGAGAGTGCCATTAATTGATACACCAATTACTCTCCTAGATATGTCCTTTTCAACCAGTTTGATGCTTGGATAAGTAGGAAATTCATTATTACTTGGTGTGATTTGAGATTGTAATTGAGAATCAGTAATCGACATCATACAATCCTTAAAAAAAAATCAACCTAGTTGGTTTTCCCCTTTTGGTATGCAAACCAATTTATTTCTTCTCTTGCTTTTATCATACCTTGCAGTTTTTAGGAATTCCCCTAGCTCTATCATTTTCACAAATCTGTAGATGAAAAACAAAATCTCCTTCTCTTTTGTTCCAATTAGATTTATCTATGCGGATTCTGTTAGAAACGATTTCTCCATTATTTTCTCTATCCACTCACCCACAGACAGACTTAGAATCTTACTCCACCCTTTTATTTTTCTTCGATTTTCATCCCTTCTGAATTCCCACATTTTAATTATTGAGATATCAAAGGATAACCTTCGGTTTTGGAAAGATTTTTCATTCCGGTGACCTACTTTACGGCGACTGAGTTGACTCAATAGGATTTCCCATCCAATTTAACAGCAGTAATACCATGGCGATCTAAAATTTTCCTTCATATAATCATCAATTTCTTGCGGTGGATATACTATAATATACTCGCTCCATCCCTTTTTTTTATTTGTATAATTCTAAAGGAAATAAGGAGAGAGGGAGATATTTAGTTTTTTTTTTCTTCCAATTATACTCTTATGGATAACATAATAGTTAAATATAGAAATGACATATCTCTCAAACTATGGGACGAATATTTGTAAACTTTATATCGTTAAAAAGCATTTCATTACACCTCTTAACGAGTATAAACATGACTATCCAATTATACGTATTTGCTATACTAATTTTAATAACAATAATCAATCAAATGGGTAAGCTTATAAATTTTGCATTGTTTAATGTTAAGTATCAACATTTGTGGGACAAATTTGAAAAACGAAAAGCTCAACTTAGCTCAACTTTTATAGGACGGATATATTGACACACAATCACGTTTTCACAGAAGGACTATCTTGTGAAGAAGAGGCAACAACCTAGTGTCAATAGTTAGGGACTATCTGGGTCACTTTTCCTAGAACACATGTAGTATTACATAAACTGATAGATTGAAAATATGTAAGAGTCTCCACACATACGTAGATGTATAGGAATCAAACTGTGGAAATCTTAATTGAATCGGGGAAGAAGAAAACATGTACCAAAGAATTCTTGAACTAGAGACAAGATTGTGATGAATGGTATAAAGCCATGGATTACTACAGTTGCACTAGATGAGTAATGCAGGGAGGTCCCATATCGCTTATTTTTTTCGGTCGTGCTGAAGATGTGTTAAGCACAATATAATCATTTTTGATGTTACGTGGATGTTGATGACAAAATATGGTTCAGGGCAGAAGGTCATCCAGCTGAAGGGCAGACATATTGACATACGAAGCAGAACCAAAAGAGGTGCTGATAGAGTTCGCAATCGACTGGCAGCAGTTAGAGTCCTTCAAGAAGAAGACCGGCCAAAGGAATCATATTACCCCAGATGACTCAAGGAGAAGTATTCAAAGGACAAGAAGGCGGGAAAGTTAGTTAAGCATCCCCGACTTTAGAGGATACAACTGTAATAACAATAAAGAATGTTCTAGATTACTTTATCCGCCTATACTTGTACACCTATAAATACTTACCTTGAGGTCAATTGTAATATAAGTTTCTCTCTCTCAAATCAATAAGAAAACACACTTTGTCTAAATTATGTTGATTAACTGTCCAATACTTAGAAGTTAAGTAAGACCGAAAGCTCCTGAAGCTGTAAACCTAACTTCCTAGACGTCTGAGAGAACTAATCCAGTACACACACTAAAGCAAACAGGATTCATACTCATCTACTTGTGAAGGTAATATTCTAACCACAAGAATACGTATCTTCATTGGTGCCCACCGGTGTCTTGAAACTTAATTTTGCAGAGATATTTTTGTTTAAAATTTAGATTTCAAGAATGAACTTACGAGATTTTGAAAAAAAATCGATGAAAATGATTTCTGAAGTAAAAAACATGATTTGAAACTCTAGATCTAGCTATTTCAGTAAGAAAATTGTTTTCAAAAAATAGATCTAGAAAGATTAAAAGAAAGATTTGATTTATTAGCTCAATTATAATTGATCTCATGAATTACTACGATGATCATGTCAAAAACAGAGTTTATAATATACATTTACTCGAGTTTACATAACATTCTACTCTCTAATTCTTTTTTACGAGAAAACAATGATGATGAACGTAAAAGACGATGATTCAGAAAACTACGAAACTCATTTCATAATGTGTTTTTTCTTTTCGATTTCTTGAAAATCGCCGGTAAAGCAGAAAAGTATCAGGGAAGTTTTGTAGTTATTCAATGAATTTAAGAATTCTAGTTAGTATATCATTATAATTAGAATGAATCATATAAACAAATCATCATGATTAAATTTTACATTTAAAACGCATGATCAAGCTTTTGGATCTGAATATGATAAACGACTTCAGCTAACTGAAGATGAGAAATACCAAAAATATGCTTAATGATCGTAATCTATGCTTAAAACGTTTTTCTTAGTATAGATCGGAGAAGATAGAACAATTTCAACTGGTTTTAGATGAAAGTTGTTCACAATAAGCTTAGATATGGAATTTTAGTTTAAACTGATCGATTTTCGATACATGTCTCTTTAGCAATATATAGAGTCGATCTAGTCATGTTGCAAATATAATCACCTGAGATAGCTGGGAACTTGAAATACAACCAGATCAGCTATCAAACTTGATTATAAGTAGCGTTTTCTGAAAACCAGTAAAGTTTTGATCATATATAAAGTCCAGATTCACAATAAAGTAAAATTACTATTGATATTTAGCTTATAAAGATGAAAGGTCTATTTATTCATCTGAGAAAAAGCACAAGGTTATAGCTGATAGTTGGGAACCATAGATCTGCTTGATCAGCTGTCAGTAAAACTAGAATAGAACTTAATAACGTTTTTACGCCGTATCATGTCAGTTATTAATAGGCCTATTACAAATAAGTTGTCTAATACTTTAAATATGTCATATATAGATCTGGAATATTTCATACAATAAGCTAAAGAAACGTCAGATAGCTGAGAACCACAGATCTGCTTGATCAGCTATCAGTCTCTTCTTCTACAAGAGTTTTAGCCTAGATCTCTTTCATTATAAGTTATCGACTGTTAACCTTATGGGAATAGTATAAAACCTAGTTTAGATTTTATAATTATGATCTACAAAAATCTTTAACATATATTTTTACGATATTATAAGATCTATATATTTCTAAATAGGTTAATCAATAATTGATTTTAGAATCTAACAAATTCTTCAAAGCTCGATGTCTTTATTAATTTAACGCCTGTCAATACTGATAAATCTGATATGTGAAGATGCCTCCAAGGAGATTTCCTCACAGAAGCGTATGTCAATCACCAAACAGAATTAGTGCAGAAGAGTCTGAGCAAGAACGTGGAGAACGTGATGCTGCTCTGACACAGGAAACATCTATTGTTAGTCAAAGACATACGAATCTTCGAACAACACAAAATACATCAAGAAATCAAAATGCAAATCAGGAAAGAAACAATGGGAGGTCAAACATCATACCACCTGAAACTGTAATCGGGCTGAACGGAGAACCGACAGCAGTATTAGTGGGTGAAGGAGTAATGACAAATCCTGGAAGAGATTTGCTTCAATCAAGAAGGCAACAAGGAGGGCAAACTAATAACGTCACAGAAGAGATGTACAATGACTTGCTAGAATCTATTAGTATACTATCTGCACAGGTAAAAAAATTAGGAGTTCCAGATGGAAATCTCACAACTGACGAGAGACGCCAGACGAATGAACAAAGATATCAAGAGCGTCGGATCAGTGGTGATGATCATCAGACAAGAAACTCAACATACCTGGATCTATTAGATTCACCAACGAGAAACAACAAATAAAATGTTCTGAATAATCATCAGACGATGAACATGCAAGAAATGAGTCGTCAGAACAATAACCTCCTCAGTCGACTGATAGATCAAGGAGCTGCGGCTAACCGAGAAAGAAATAATGAACGACAAATCCCAGCTCAGCAAAGATAGCCTACACAATCTGGAAAGGATAAAGAAGACATTAATGCTGTTATGGAGAAATGATTCTGTGAACAAGAGAAAAGATTTCAAAGAATTATGAATGAAATCATCCTAGGCAGACAAAAGGATGATCCAACAATAAAGTTCCAGTCAGGACCATTAACCAGAGAAGTTCATGAATGTGCTCTCCCAGATAAATTCATTCTACCAACATTTGAACCATTCAGGGATGCATTGAAGTGGTTCAGCTGTCTACCAAAAGATTATGTATCCTGTTTCAAGGACATTGCAGATCTATTTGTCAGAAATTATTCTTGCAATATAAAACAAGCAGATGTGATGGATGATGCATTTGACGTAAGCCAAAGGACAGATGAAAGCTTCACTGATTTTCTTCGAAGATTCAAAGCTGCACCTGTTCCAAGACAATACGATAAAGCTCTATGCATAGTTTTCAAGAAAGGTTTGAGACCAGGAAAAGAGAAAGAATCTTTTTAAGGATGCGTCCTCAATACCTTAGAAGAAGTTTACAGCAAAGCGGGAAAATTTGTCAGAAGAGAGCAACATGCACAAGCATGCATCACACAACAATACGATCATAAAGTTTATGCTGCTGGTGGAAATGGAGATCATAAAAGGCAATATTCAGCAAAATCAACAATATCTCAGTCGTCTAAGAAAAGAAACTTTAGAGAGGACTTCGAGAAGAAGTGGACTGAAGAATCAGGAAGTTTCGTAAAACTCAACACTTCACCAGAAGAAATTATGAAGTTCTTAAGGGATAAACCATACTTTGTGATGCCTGCAAAGCTGAGAACGCTTGGCAGGGGAAGTTCGATGTGTGAATATCACGACACAACTGGGGACAAGACAAATAATTGCAAAAATTTGATGAGACACATCAATGATCTCATAAAGCAAGGGTATCTAAAAGAATTTGTGCTAAAAGAGTCAATACCTCCAAAACAAGCGAAGGGAATAGTTAATATGATCCATTCAACTCCAAGGGAGCAGAACAACATAATTAGGAAATCATCATTCAGAAAAAAGGAAGCTTAATGAAGTAAATTCAATCTGCATGTACTCAACATGCTTTCTTGATCCAGATTCCGCCAAATTACTTCTACCACCAGACGATATAAGTTTTACCTCTGAGGATTTAGTTGGAGTAATTTTACCACACTCAGATGCCCTCGTGATAGAGCTGGTGATAGATGGATACGACTGCAGAAAGATATTGATTCATGGAGGGTCAACTTGCGACATTATATTTGAAAAAACAGGGGTACCGAAATACAACCAACTTTTCGTTTGGGCTCGTGAGACTTATGGTCAGATCTGGACGATCTCAAAAATCAATATCCAGATCTGTGTAACCTGAGTTGTGATCACAAGTGATCAATTCCTACAAAGACAAGTCTTTGTAAATCTTTGTTCAAGATTGGGAATTAACGTCAGGTTAGGAATAACGTACTTCTTGTGTTTGCTTTAATTATATAATTAGAGAATATAATGCGGAAAGTAAAGCACACAAGACACCAGAGATTTTTTTAACGAGGAAACTACGACCTGTAGAAAAACCTCGGGACCTCGTCCAGATTGAACACCGCCCAGTACAAACTGACTACAAACACTAGCCTACTATAAGACTTCGGTCTGGGATGTAGCAGAGACCAACTCCAGCCTTCCAAGCGAATTGGCTACTGTCGCACTCCTTACGTCTCTAGATCCCCCACAGATCGTCACGCACTTGATTCCCCTAGCTGACGTCTGTTACAGGCCTAAGAGTTTCTTTAACGGATGTTAAAGGCTTGTGTCAACAATTCCGACTTTGCAACCTAAATTATCAACTGTATGTTTGAACTGTCCTCTATCAGTTTGACATACACAAAGTGACTTCCTTCGGATTGCTCCAGGTCATACGAAAATCTACTTACAAGCGGGGGCTGACAAGTAAACCAAGTAAACTATGCCCAACTTGTCTCTACCTCAGTTGTAAAAAGAATCACTTAAGAAACTTATACAACTGGAGCTAACTAGGTCTTACAACACCAAGTGCAGTTGGTTACCAAGGTTACCAAGGTATGTAACGTATCAGTTCTTGAATAGCCGTATAACAGAAGAGACGGACTATGGAATAGACAAGAACGTGATCAGGTTACCAAGGTTACAGGTTAATCCGATTTCAACCACTAATTAAGGTCTCAATCTCCTACCTATGCTTCCCAACTCTCAAGAGAAGTCTTTATAGTCGTAGGTAAATCCCGTGAGGAACTGCTTACCTAATAGAGGATGACTATACCACAACAAGCGTTCACCGAAGTGAAAAGAGTTTACGTTCACTTCCCTAAGGACCTTCACATATGCTTGATGCTTGCGGTATTCGTCTATAGACACCTCTATTTATAACACTCAATAAGATAGGTTGCTATGGAATAAAGCAACTAGTTTCTTGTCCCACAAGTTTAGGAAACCCTAACTTGCAAACCAAGTAACCTAGATTTATCTCAATTGGAAATCTTTTAACATTTATCTGCCAAGTGTTTTGTTAGCTCAAAAACACTTCAAGATAGAGACCCAACAGACCAGAGATAATCTTTATCTTATTGACACATTGAGAACCGTTAGATGGACCACAAAAGATATTTCATGTTAATCCAAGTCCAACTAAGAGATAAAGGAGTTCAGAGTTTAACCTGAGTGAAATTATGAAAGAATATTCACAAATCTGGATAACAGCCAAAAGCACCGATTTAGAGGTTTGTGTAGGTACACGAACTTAAATAGCACTTTGGAACTCAGGAGAATTTCCGAGTTTCTGTTTCGCGTACGGTTCACGAACCGTCCGACCTCCGGATTAGGTTTAACTTGGATCCGCTGGAAGTTCTGGGCTTAACCAGGACTTAAACGTGTGAGACGCCCTCAGCTGTAATCCACTGGACTCTTGCTCAAGAGTACTCCTTTAGATTCACCCATATCCAACAAGTGATTTGCAAGCAAACCATTGCAATGGATAAATGGTATCGAATCTATCTCATACATTCTTGTAACCATAGTATTTGCGGGAACAAACACTAGTCATGACACATGGTCATGTAGCCAAGAACACGATCTCAATCGCTATTATAACACTACCAAAGTAGTCGACTATTTCGAAAGATAGAGAAAGTAGAATAGAAGATTTTCCATAAAAGTCATAACTCCTACTAACCTTTTGTCGATGAAGAATAATTGATGTCTTCTTTGTCTTCACAGTCTTCGTCTTCAAGGTCTCTACTACTTAGTCTATATCCCAAATCCGAAATCTAAACTCTAGTAGGCTAAATCAAGAATTGTGTTTTGACACCTTAAACTGACAACTAGCTTGACATACCAACGCTAGTGGGTTTGACCGGACAATGCCCTAACAATCTCCCCCTTTGTCAATTTTAGTGACAAAACCAATTTACATATGGATTCAAAAGATATACAATTAAGTACTAACCAGATGTATTTTGATTTCTTGAATTCTTCAACTTCTACCTTGAGTCTTGATGTGTTCGTTTAACTCTTGTTGATGAATCCGTAGTCAGCAGCTACAACATATCCAGGTCAAACAACCACGAAGGTACGCTCAAGTTTACATGGGTTAATATGCTAATCCCA